>JANHFX010003092.1:49562-61632 GCA_027560015.1 Chloroceryle amazona | reverse complement strand
TTGTTACTGACTAGTGATGTGAAATTTTCTGGGTCATATAATGTCCTTCATGTCAGCATCCTTTCTTGTAAAATGAAGCTAATCCAGCTTTGAAAAGTACTGGGGAAAAAAAAGGTTGTGTCTTTTAAAGAATGGATGGAGTTCTGCTGGCATTCTAAGTCATCGTTAAAAAACACCTAGGTTCCTGAAAGCAGTACTCACTATGCTGTCAGATCTTCAGATAGTAACCGTTAATTTTTGGAGCTCTGGTGTGATTATCCTTTTAGCAAATTATTCTGTAAATTTAACTGTTTGGCATGTGAAATAAATACATATACATAGCTGATGCTATTTTGAGCACATGCATTTATGTCCAAGTGTTGAGTGCCGTATATATAATGTGAAATGCACCTGTATTCGGAAAGAAATATGATTAAATAGCATTATTAAATGTAGAAAAAGTGCTTAAATTTGGGTTAGGTTGCTATAAAAACACGGAACGCAAGACTAATAAAAATAAGGGAAGTTTCTTTTCAGATATATTTAATAGTTTTTTAAGGAAGTTCTTTTACTACAAACAGTAGTAAAAATGCAAAATGGTTGTGACATCAGTACAGGCTGTTACTTGGAAAGCCGTAGTCACCTACTCTGCAAGGGTGTAGTCTTTGTTTTGTACGTTTAGAAAATGGACACAACATTTGGTGTGAGTTGAAGGCTACAGAGTGGATGGATGTAACTGAAATTTTTAACGGTACATGAAATTGATGTGACTGCTATTTGTGGCTTGTAGACAGGGGAATCTGGAGATCAAGTTCTGTAGTGCTTAAAAGTGTTAAGAATCTCACCATTAGCAACTCAGCAATTAGCACATAAGACAAATAATTTGCAGTGCTCTGACTGAATCACAGAAGAACAGTGACCTTGCACATGTTCATGCTGCTCTGGCGTTGCGCTTTATCTTCACATGAGCAGATTTTTCTTAGTGAAGTGTTAAAATACGTTCTGAAAAAAAGAAACTACATGAATGTTGTTAGGCTGGGGACAATTTCAGTTTCAGATATGCTCATCTCTTCTTTATAAGTGAGTAAATTTAATTGAATGAAAAGAGGAACCTAATAGTTTAACTAGAAGCACTCATAATATTATTACTTTTTAAAAGGCACTGCTGTAATGAAGTGGCTTTAAATTACTGAGTGGATAGATTGGGAAGCTTGTTCGTTTTAATGGTGGCAGAGCAGTATGCTTAATTTCATCTGTTTTCCAGAACATACTGTGATGTTTCACTGAACAGTACTTTGTATATTTAGTGTGATGTGGTCTCGTAAGTAGCCAGCCTGCAATGTCTGGTACTTGTAACATAGAAGTGCCCAATAGTTTTGGATCATGGACACGATACCTGAGTTTAACCATTAAGTGAGGAACAAGAGGAGATGTGATCATCTGTTCTTCAGAAGTTCTTCCTTTCTCCTTCCTTCTCTTTCCTCTGGGATCTTTGAGAAACATGGGAATTTAGTTGGATTGTGATCCCTAATGTGAACTCAAGGAGAGCGTGAATTTTTACTGCTGTCACTACATTCAGTGCTTTTTGTGCTTCTACTCACTGTGCTCTCGCTTGTGTTATCCAGTTGTACTTTGTGCTGCTGTTGGTTTAAGATCAAAATCCATCTGGACTTTGTGAGGTTTAAATGAAATCTACTGCAAGAGTTTTACAAATGGAGCAAGCATGCATATATGTATAATCACACAAGATTTAAATAATCCCAAATAATTTCCTACTCCATCTGTGAAGTTGTGATTTATCAAGTGGAGAGTTGTTCATCGGTAGTCAGATGTTTTTATGCACATTTCTGTTGAGAGAATGGATAATGTCTTACTGTTGATGCGAGAATGTTGAACCTGGATGTTTTCCATTATTTATACAGGTTTTTGCTTTCCAGTAAGTTTTAGAGTGGTTATCATCACAAAACAAGTATCTAATTTTTAATTTGTGTATTCAAACTGACCTTTTTCATGAGGTTCACTATATATTTCTCTATTTCTTAGCTGACTTCTCCATTAGAAATTAAAGCAAGTGTAAGGTCTCCTGAAGATGTTTTTCTCACCAGTATGCAGCCTGGCAATTAAATTGAGCATTCCCCAAGAGGTGGGTTATCTACATTGCAATACATCTGCTTGGTTCAGATGGGGAATATCAATCAGAATCTGAATGCATCTCCCATATCAAAAATTTTTCTTAACGCTCCATCTTTCTGAGCTGATTGCTACTGTTTAGCTCAGCTGCTGTGGCCCATGTGAAGACAGGCAGTGCTGCCATAATTCATCACCAGTTGTTATGCATTTTTGGGTGTTAGGAAGAAGTAATTGTTCAACAGCTTGTTCCATGCCTAAAGGAAGTTTACCTAGTCAACAGAGTAGCTGCAAGTTTGTGTGCAGTGTGTTTTGTGTTGGTTTTACAGTTGTAGTAGTAGTCTAAATGGGTCTGAAATGTGTGTGGCTGAAACTTAGCAGCGGTCTGGACAAAACTGCTTCATTCAGGCACAGCAGGCTGTCTTCTCCTAGACTATGTTACAGGTTCTTATTGAAGGAAGCTTCTTGCTGAATGTAATCCTAAACAGGGAAGTATTCCATCATGTTCAGAAGGGATTTGGCATGATGGGTCCATTTATTAGTCCTTGTGTGGCAGTGTTTGGGGAGGTTAGCAGGGAGTCTCATTTGGGTGGGACTCATCTCAGGGAGCAAAGGTGCGCACAACACAGAGCTCCAGGACAAATCATGTTTTATTAGGGAAAAATATTTTGAAAGATTTATTTTACATCGTGGGCAACAGAGATATCTCCACAGAAAATACTTGAGCATTCATATATAAATGGTAGGGAGAGAGGAACATGAAACAGAACTTCAGAGTCAGGTCCCAGTGGTAATTCTCATGAAAACCTTCCTGGTTTTGATGTTTTCTCTCTTGAGCTGTCATCCCCAGAGAACAGAGACTAAAATTGTGTTCTGTAAGAGAGGGCAGCATCCTTCCTGTCAAAGCTGGTTATGTAGTGCAGTGCTTGCTGATTTGACTACCACATCACCAGTTGTCCAGGAGACAGTTATTTAGAGAAATGATTTTTTTTTCCTGAAATGGTAATGTAATATTGACTCTGACCCACGTGCAGATTCTGCTGTGTTTTTTGTTTGAGGGGTTTGTGAGAGAGGTGAGACACTGGAGGTAAGACCGCAGCTAGGCAGAGCCTGTTAGGATTATTCATGACACTTCCAGCATTTTTAAAGTGTCATTTTTACAACATGAAAGTGGAACTTTCCCATTTACACCAAACCGATAAATTGGACCATTTGAGGGCTTCCTAATTTTGCCACCCTTCCTTCTCTTTTGTATTTCAAGCACTCTTTCAAACTTAATGATTTGGTTTGGTAAATGAATGCAAAACACGCTGAGACTGCTGTAGTTAGAGATACTTAGAAAGAGGAGATGATTATTTAGGGTAAGACATAGTGATAAGCCTTGTTATTCTTTAGAAGCCATTCAGTTAGAGCAGTTGAGCTCAGACCTGTTAGCGTGGACGGGAGGTGTGTGTGTGAAATGTCCAGGTGGATGAACTGACTCTCACTTCTCAGCATCAATTACAGTTCTCCTGATCTAACAAAATGTCTGCCATTTCCAGGCAAGGTAAAACTTCTAACATTTTCAAAACTTCTTGCATCTAGTTGGGTGACTTTCACACCAATCAGGCATTAGGTGCCAGTCTCCTTTTAAGAAATTGCAATGTTTGAAGATCTTGTGTGTGAAATTAGGTTGTTTTATTGTTTTCCCCAAAGAATAATATGTTAAACTCACAGCAGCATAGCTAGACTATAGCCTGTAGGTCCTGACCTACATTTTTTACTCTACAGAGCATGAAATATCTTGCTCTATATGATGCCAAGTCACTGTATGATTAGAAATTATATTAAATTGTATGGTTCTGCTATTCTGGATTAAAAAGTGACTGATTTAGTTAGAGACAGCTAATCATTATAGTAAGTCAAGATTTGATATATCGTAAAATGAACTTAATGTTTCTTTTCTTCTACCTCATTGCCTTTGGTTTATTTTTCTGGTTTTATATTATTTTTTCACATTAATAGGTGATACATATATATTTTTTAATAAGCAGACCTGATACTGCAGTATTTAAACTGCTGCAAATATATGGAAAGCTGGAGTTCTTCCTGCACTTTCTGTGATCTGGTGATGATAATGATGGTGTTTCAAACCCAACTTGAACAAAAATAAATGATGCCTGAAGTTTCAGTGTCTTTGAAAATTAGAACTCATGTGCCTTTTTTTCCCATCGATGTAATTACATAGTTCTAGTCCCACAACTCAGTGAGCAGAGATCATTTGGCTGTATGGCAAATGAGGACTCTTCATGTATTGAATTTTTTTTTTCCCTCCTCTGACATATTTTTTTTTTTTTTTCTTTATGCTTATAAAGGAGTTCAGTCTTCTACCGCTGAAACCATCCTCTGTCAGGTTAACATGTTTTGGTCATGAAGTCTGAAACCATAAACCCAGTGATATTTCTTTGAGCTACACTTAGGGCATTTGAACTCCACCATAAACCTTGAAGCTGTTTGCATTAGTGCAAGTAGTTCGCCACTGGAACAGAGTGGCTTGTGTTCTCTTGCCCTTCTCTGCATCCCAGAATTGAGAGAAGAAATAAGCTTCAAGCAATAGACTCAAGAAATATGAAAAATCTTGACTTGTATTTTGAGAATGTTTTAGTAAAATATTTGCTATATGTGATCCCTTATCTTTAGATTGAAGCCATTGGAAGATACGAGTGTAAATTCTCGATGAGTTTAGTAATTGGTCTGTGAACCAAGTGTCACCATTATGAGTGCAGCTGTTGTGCAAGAACTGACTGAGAGCAGAGCAACGGCACTGAACTTACTGAATATTGCAAATTATGTAATGTCTGGTAATAGATTATTAATATGGTTAATGAGGACAGTTAAAACATGGGAAAAAAGACAAAAGAAGTCCAAGCATGATTAAATAAAAAATACTTCTATTATATTCCTGGAGAATGTTTTGATAAATTAATTAGAGAGATGAAAACTGCCACCATTTCTATTGATAAATTAACTCCAGATTTGTTGAATTTTAACCCAGTGAGAAAATGACCCAAAGAATCCTGAAATTAATACATGTCAAGGTGAAAGAAATATCCCACAGTTTCTGGGTTGTGTTACCTTGACCCTCTAATTTACAGTCATTGAGACTCTCAGAAGTAGGCCAGAAGCAGAGGATGGCTTGTGTAGGACTTAATCTTTGGCCACTGTCCCTCCTTAGAGAATTCCTGACAGCTTTTCCACCTACTACTGTCTTCCCTTTTTAAGTCTTAACAAGGATAAAGAGGATGGCACAACCATCTTCCACGGAGCATTTATTTTCCACCGTTTTGCTTTGTAGATGGAACATAAAAATGAATGGACTTTTTGTGAATAGGGGTGTGTAAACTTCTTGTAACCCTGAACATCTTCCATAGGGCATGTATGGAGCTGTACTGGTAATCTAGGGTTTTGAGAAAGCCCTGAAGAAAACTTTGGTATTGCTTGGGATATCATTATTTTGTGAAACTAGGATGATACAGAATGTCCTTCAGAATTCTGTCTGAAGTGTCAAACGAGCGGTATCTCAGCATCTCATGATCAATAGAGTTGTCCTTTATTCCCCTGTGAAAACACATTTTGTGCTATGATGAGATATAGCTAAATTAAGTGCATAGATCATCTAGTCTTAAAATCATATTATTATGATGTGTAAGAAAACAATGACACTCAATTTTGATGGATCTGTTCAATATATTTGGACAGATCTTTAGCTTCTCAGAACTGGCTTTGCTCCACTGAATTCATTAACTGCTTGGATTTACATAGTGCTGTTATCTTAGTAGCCCTATATTTATTTTCATTTCTCTTGACTCTTGTTAGCAGGTTTGATTTTGTTTAGTTTTATTTGTTTTCCTTATTGAAGGATTCATTGTGCTGAAAGAAACTTGGTTTACAGGAATGTGGAATTTCTAGTAGATGTAGTTAGCAGTTGTGGTTCATAAGTCCACAGAGTAATGAATGGAAACCTCACTGAAATGCATCGTATTTATGGCCCTAATAATTAAGGAACTATATATAGATATAAAATTCCTTGAAAACAAAACAAAAAAGCCCTTAGAAAAGTTGCTTGCAGAGGTTTCAGTGCACTGTGCAATCAGTTCTCATTTTTATATTTCCTTCAAGTTTATCCCTATCAGCATGAAAAAAAGTGTCACTGAGTGAGTCTGTCTTGAACAGACATCAAAGCTTTGTATAAGCAGATGTGAATTTACTTCGTATTTCAGACTGTTCCTCTATAGGTAGCAAAACTGATACTTCCAATAATACAGTCAGGTTTTGGAAATGACCATATCATTGATCTCAGGTATCACTTTCTGTCTTAAATATGAATTCCTGATGCAGAAATACAATCCAATGTGGGGTAAAAAATAAAGAATTCCACAAAATGTGTGGCAAGTACATTTCTTTGATGTTTTTATTGTAGTAAAATACCTAAGAATTGCAGCTTTGCCCGAATCTAATTCGCTTGAACAGCAGTTTGCTACAGAAGCAAATGGATGCCTATCAGATTTTGCAAGAATGTTGAGTTCTTACAGAAATCAGTAAGAGAATTTTATCTATCTCATTTGTAAATTTGCTTTTGATTTAAATGTCAGTATTAAATAACCAGCTAAATTTTTTTTTTTGGACCTTCAGAGAGAGTTGGAGGTGTTAATGAAGATGTTGAATACTTCAGGAGATAAGGCTCTTGAACTGTATACATTTTCAAGCTATGATATAATTTTCAAGAAAAGATACTGTTTTGCATATTGCATCTGCAGAAAAGATTTGAAAGTAGCCAGGGATGTTGACAGAATGGTTTGAATCATTTGACAGAATTACTATTTTTATTTTTAATCAGCAGAATCAAATTGGAGAGTCAACCAAATTTAATTTTGTTTTACCTCCTGCCTGACAGGATATGTCCAAAGAAAGAGGAAAACTCTGTGGATATTATAAAAATGTGTTGGGTTGAAGACAGGAGCATGAGTTCTCTGTAACAAACTGTTCACTAAAGGGTAAAGAGTGAGTTTCCAGTGTCAGTTTCCAGTGTAGATACTTTAATCAAAGTTACTTTTTGTTTTGATAGTTTCTAATTTTTCATTAATGAAAAATTTTGACAGCTCTGTCAACAGCAGTATATTTTCTGTGCTACACTAGTTTCAAGTGATTTTTCCCAATACTTATCAAAGGCAGGGCAAAATTCTAGGGAAAATGTGGTGGGTAAGATCAGATGTTTTGATCACTTCATCTCAAAGTGAAAAGAAGCTCAAAGAAATGGCTCTGCTTGCAATTGAAAAGAAGTACTTAGAAAAAACAGAGCAACTCTGCAGAAGATAAATACTTTGTAGACAAAAAACAACTGAATTTGAAAATTTATTTTATCCAGCCTGTTGAAGTACTTAGGGAAGAAACTGGAATTGCCAAGCAACTTCAGACCAGTGTGACTCGCCAAGACATTTACTGGCCTTGAAGAATGGAGCGCTCTTACATGAGAGAGCAGTGAAGGTGTTAAATATCTTGGTAAACATACTGAGTCTGGTTCTCATGTACATGGCATTTGTATTATGCCAAAAGAAACCATTACAGCAGTATCTCCAGAATCAGCATGGGGTCTGCAGTATTTACTTAACAGACTCATTTTGGTTGGAGAAGACCTGTAAGACAGAGTCCAACAGTAGAAAATTAAACACAATTCCTAAAGAAGCTTACAGAACTACTGATGTTTATTAATACTACTGCTTCATTATGTAATAGCCAGTCTCTTCCTCCCTATCCTTCAGATAATTTGTTGCTCTTTTCCAGATTATGTCTATTGTTTAGAGAGTCCTATGGGCACCTCTGCCAGTCCTGCTGATGTAGCTGAGCATTTGGAGTAGGGATCGAAGTAGAACTGATGCTTCTGTAACCATCTGGTTAACATATACTTTACCCATGGTTCCATTTTTTTGGCCGTATCTTGTGTATTTTGGAAAGCTGACATTCATACAGCCTTGCATTTACTTAATTGTATTTGATGTTGAATTTGCCCTCTGTGGAAATAAATCAGCATTTTCAGCATTCTGGGATCAAAGTTCACCAGCACTTTGTTGCAGCATTTTATAGAGTCTGCTATTTATTTCTGAGGTTTTAAATACCTAGTGCTGTGATGGATGGGTGCTGTCCATCACTGGTCACACAAGTGAATTTTTGTGAGCAGATTTTTTTCGCTTCACCACTCTAGGAAATGAGCACATAGATTGCATCAGTGAAACTAATTTGGGTCTTGATCATATACGGTATCAAAATAAATCTGTATTTTCTTAGCAGAGATCTTTAAAACCAAGTTCTCCTCATGCAGTACACAGAAGTGAACAGTTGTTCCTGCTTTTATTCAATAACAACAACAACAGTAGCATAAAATAGCAATTTCTTTACCTTTTGTATTCAGGTAGATAACGCCAAGCAAGGACTGAACTGAAGTCTGATTCTCAATCTGCTTGTCTGTTTGGAAACAAAGCTGAAAGAAATAAACTGGATCTGCAGCGACCACAACACCAGTACACAGAACACACCTGGGCAGTAGCCAGAAGTTTTAGATGGAGTGGACAACAAGCTCAGTGTGAGTGAGCGGTGCTGCTGCTGCTGCTGTGGTGAAGACACTGGTGGATTCCCCAACATTGGACACTTGTAAGATTCAGCCCGACAGGGTGCTGGGCCATCTTGTGTAGACAGGGCTTTTGCCAGGAAAGCTTGGAGCACATGAATCCTTGATGGGATCCCTTCCAACTTGGGATTGTATTTTTCTATGATATGCCAAGCCCGAGCTGGAGGAGAGGCTTTAGAAACAGTGCCTTGAAGTAGCACAACCACCATGTGAACTGCAGATATAGGCAGCCATCCGATACATAAGCCACTCTCAGTTAATTACAGTTTTCATTTTAAACTTCATGTCATGACTGCTCTTCTTTATTCCAAATTCAGTTAGTTCAGTAACTAGGCACTAGTTTGATCGACATCTCAGTGGAACATGAGACTGTTTCAGTATAGATCCATGTAGTTCATCTTTGTGTCTCTAATTGCTACCATTTACTATATTACTAATTTTTACACTTTATTTTCCTAATATATGAGGGTGATTAATATTTTGACCCCTGATGGTAATGAGCTATTAGGTAAATGCATCAACAAGCAAATTTCTCTCATTACTCTTTCATACACTGATACATGAGAAGAAATGCAGAAAGGTACTGTAAGAGTCATATAATAGGGGAGTTAATTAATAACAATACAAAATTCAGCTTTTCTGCAGTTGAAAGCATCTTTCAGCTGAAAGGAGCCCAGACTACTACTTTCAAAATGAGGACTTTGGACCAAGTGCTCAAAGAACTGCATTTTTGGATGGAGAGAGTCTCCAAAACTGCAGAAGTTTATTTCCAAATCCTTGAAGTCAGTGTTTTTTTAAATTGGTTATGGCATTATATTGCTATTTTGGAGTCTTTGCTTAAAGAGAAATATGAGAAGAAGTTTCTGCAATCAGATAACTACTGTTTCAGAGAAGTGTGCTTTATGCTGTAATATTTTTCTGAGCTAGGTAACAGTAGGGGAAAGACATCTACTAAATATAACTTCCATCAAGGAAAAAAATCTCAACTGTTTACCACAGGTGCAAAACTATATAGATAATAAATACTACTTTGAAATCTTCTACTCCAGCTTTTATGTGCAAATAAGCTGTGATGATTGTTTCTGCAGTCAGACTGATAGAGTCTCTTGAAGTCGGTGTTCCTTTTGAGAGAAGGCTGTGCTGGAACTTCGTGTCGGGAATGCCAGGCAAGCACTGTGGTTTAGCTCTCAAACACTGGCTCTGGCAGCCTTTTTCCTGAAGAGGAACAAGCAAACAAAATAGTGCCTGTTTTGAGTAACATTTATATTTAGATTTTAAGTTCTCAATTAATTTTGTAACAGAAGGGTTTGTTTTTAAACAATTTTGGTCCAGTAAGTTCATAATGTTTTGGGTTTTTTTCCTTAGAAATTAACTTTACTGCAGTAGCCACAGTAAACAAATTATCAAGGAGTTCTGGGCCTGACTCATCAAACAATTCTGGGGAGTTTTGTTACAAGTCGGTGAGATGTTGTGCTGCTCTCTTATTTACTGTTCACATTGTTGGCCTTTTCCCCCCTTGTCTGCTACGTTAGGGGAGGTGCAGGTGAGATTGACCAAGATTGGTTCACACTTTCCAACTTAAAATACTATTTTCCTCAAAAGTACAATTTTTAGGTGTCTGTATTTCCTGGCATATTCCACTGTGTATAATTGCTTATGAAGTGTTCAACCTTAGTTGTAATAAAGTATAAAATTTAATCCCTTGACATTAAATTAAATCCCTTTAATCTCCTGACATTAGGCCATACTAGTGATTGGTGAAGCATCGAGATAATCTCTGCAGCATTTCTGGCCTCTGATTTGTCTGGGCTGCTGAACTATTGACTGTATTCATTTTAACATGTTATGTGCATTAGGAAATCAATGTGGCAGAGCAGATGGAAGCTTTTAAATGGATATGCCCTCTGTGACCAAAATGTTTAGTTTTGAGATCTTCTGTACTGAACTAAAAAGAAATGTAGGAATTGTGGACAACTGTGGCTTCTGCAAACACTTATTTTTCTGCAGTTACTTTAATTTTCAACAAGAAATGGATGTTTATGTTGTATTAGCAATTAGAAAAGTCTTCATTTTGTTTGTGTCATTAAGATATTGGGAGAAAAATGACTTGTCCATTACTGACAGGAGCAGCGTGGTTTTTGCTTGGCTGCATCATAGTTTGACACTGAATAACCTCCCTGCTAACGTTTTGGATTTTGAACCGTATCAATAGATGGGACTTCAAAACTTTGTCAGGATTGATTTTTCTAATGCATGTCCTATGTTAAACAGATCAATTTTTAGCAGATCAGATGAGGTCAAGTACAGAGAACACGATGAAGCCTCTCCATGCAGAGTTGGCATCAGATATGCAAGGAGAAAACTGCAGGCAAAATGGTGGTAGAAAATGTTAATGCCAATGGGGGAAGAAAGGGCCAAATCAGAGATAACTAGCACTACTAAGGGACTGAGGTGTGATCAGGATTTATTTTGTACAGCTTGCAGGGATTACAACTTTATGCATGTTCTTTCTTGTGATCTCAGTATTGGTTTCTTGCTCCAGAGTGTTCAAACGATGGTATAACCCCCTTTACTCTGTGATGCAATTGGAAGTGGTTGAGGTGACACCTGCTTCCTTCGCATCAGTGAAAACGATGTGTCTGCACGGGTCACTGTTTCAAATGCTGTTTTGTACACTGTTGGAGGCACAGACAGTGTACCTTCAGGACATGTGGGGTGAAATGCAGCAGCCCTGAACGCCCTGGGGTTAGCAAACTGCGTAACTTTACTTAACCATTTATGTTAGCCAGCTAGGTCCAGATATTAGATGAGAATGCTGTGGATTTGCCACTAGACTGACTTATTACATGTTC
This sequence comes from Chloroceryle amazona, assembly GCA_027560015.1. NCBI lineage: Eukaryota > Metazoa > Chordata > Aves > Coraciiformes > Cerylidae > Chloroceryle > Chloroceryle amazona. Next base: position 50,013 of record JANHFX010003092.1, on the reverse strand, counting down.
TATGTTCTGAGTAAAACATCATGAAAGAAAGTCAGAAAGTACCTTGATTTGTTTAGAAGGAAATTCCTTCTGCTGACTCTTTTGAGGAATATTACATAGAGCTTTTTAATTCTTCCATCAGTAATGGTGTTAAATCATAAAGGAATGGTCTATAATGTCTCTTGGTAAAAGCGGAAAGAAAAAGTATAACCAACAGTATGGGTGAGCAAATGAAATGCAGGTCTTATCACAAACTGGTAATAGATATTAACACTCACAAATGATCTAGGTCAGCAGCATGGGCAGTGGCATCGAGTGCAGCCTCAGCAAGTTTGCCGATGCCACCAAGCTGAGCGGTGCGGTGGACTCGCTTGAGGGGAGGGAGGGATGTCATCCAGAGAGACCTTGACAGGCTTGAGAAATGGGCCGGTGCGAACTGCGTGAGGTTCAGCAAGTCCAAGTGCAAGGTCCT
>JANHFX010003092.1:0-40743 GCA_027560015.1 Chloroceryle amazona | reverse complement strand
AGCAAAAAGGAGTTAGGTTACTAAATACTAAAAAGTTGTATCTCATGAGGACTCATCTGATTTCCAGTAGTTTCATGAGGTTGTTAAACTCTGGGCTGACCACTTCCAGAAGAGGGGTCAGATGTAAATCTGTTTCAGAGATTGAATGCGATGTTGTTAATAAATGTCTTAAAGAATATTTGCAGTAGGTTGCCGGTTGGTTACTGCTTTCTCCAAATGGCAAATGATAATGTGCCCATCCATAGACTGCCCTATCACAGTGAATTGCAGTAACTCAACCAACAGTTGCCTGTTTTCTCCAAGGAGATGATCTTTAGATCAGTAAAAAAATGCATAACAACCGTAAAGATTGCTTTGATACAGGACAGCTTTCACTTGGCAGCGAAGTGTTTTTAGTTTTGGAGTAGCTAGCAAGGTACGGGTTCCCAACATTCATGTGAGGATTCAAGCTTTGTTTCTTCTGCATATGTTCCTCTCCTCAGCTCACGAGCAGTCTTACTGTGTATCCGTGGGTATAGCTGGAGCAGCACAGCTTTGTCACCACATACACTTCGCTGACATTCTGGCTTTGCTGTAGTAGGCGCGAGTCATCCACCAGTATTGTTCAGATATTTTGCAGTAGGATTGTCTACTAGGGTTGTTCTTCTGTTAATTTTTAGTCTGTCTGTGAAGTTCAGCCTTTCTCATAAGAGCACATAAAAACGTGTTTCACTTTAAGATGTATTTCATCCGCTGGTGAGCATATGCTTATGTTCTTCGGTTAGAAGTCTTTGTGCCAGTGGAGGTGATGTTTTTGTTTTTTAGTTTTGAACACCTGCCTGTTAGGAAATGAACTGAGCCCATCAAATCATTTCACGGAGGCCAGCAAACAGCTGTCAGATGGCAGTGATATAAACTTTACAATAGCAATCAAAATTCCTGTGAAACTGCCCAGAAATGGTTCTGAAGGAGGAGGGGAAAAAAAAGAAAAAAGGTCATATGAGCAGCAGTGTTGGAAAAGAACCAGCTGTGTCAGCAGAAAGAACAGTGCATTGGGTATGAAGGGTTTCAGCACTAAGACAACACATAGAGAATGTGCTTTTAGATAACATTGAAATGAGTCTTTCCTTGCACCTCCGGTAGCTTCTGCCTTGGTTATGAGAACTCATTGTTGAAATAGTGAGAAGTCATAATATTGTGCCATATCGGATACGTGCTGCTGCTGTCACCGTGTCTGCTCGCGACCCTCCTATCACTTAATGTACAAGCTTCTTCCTGTATCTCTGAACAGATAGAAGCTTTCAAAGGAACAATACAGAAGAAAATGGAATAAAAATAATAATAGCAGATAGACAGTGTCTTTAGTGGTAGTATGTAGTTCTCGGCAGCAAATTAATTCATGGTAAGTTATTAAGCCAAAAAGCATTGATGATATTTGAAAAGAGAAGTGACTGTACTTTGTATAGGTCTACTCTGTTCTCTTTCACAGGTCACGCATTGTAATGCTACCATCAGAAAAAGCCTTTTTACTATTGTGTCTTTCTGACAATTGTAAATGTGATATTATGCAGTGGAGTTATGGAGAAGGAGAGATGCAGCTGAAAAATGTGATGTGCTCTAACTGTACTGAGGGTGCCCTCTGCAGAATGTTACATTGTGTTAGTCTGGAAGGAAGACTTGCCTTATTTTATTTTTTTTTAACTTTGAAATACTGTAAAAGGAGACCTTACTATGTCCTTTAATTGCTATTAGATGTGTTCCTATGGGAAGGGAAGGAAGGAAGGAGAGAGAGGATACAGTGAAATTAGTAATGGGTAAAATATTAAGCTTACACTAAAGATAACCTATTCTGATGCTGGTCTGATACTTTACTGTTGACTGTGTGATACATAATTATATTCATGGACATAATTTCTTGTCTTTTATTACCTGGTGACCATCAGGCACATTCAAGATGACACAAGCTGGATTTAAGTATCAAAACTATTGGGGAGTAAATTTGATTCTAATAGAAGGTTTTGCACTTGGGTCATTCCTGGTTTTTGGGAGCTGGAATATAGCATTTTTCAAACCTTACAATTCATTGGAAAAATGCCTTGTGTTTTGTGAGTACAAACATTAATCCACGTGTTCAAGTACTTAACCATGCAGTTTCCTACCTGCATGAGCTGTAGATGCAGAATTTGGGAGAGGAGTGCAAAAAGAGGCTTAAAAATAGGAGAAGATAATGGCGAGTGCTTGGAAATTTGTAGGAAGCACTTTTCCTTCCCCTCATAACAATGCATACACGTACTTCATAGTGTAGTTAGTAACCTGCTTTTATGTAACTGAAAATGTGGTATGAGGCACGACTGGGTATTCAGAATCCTTCCCTTTGCTTTTATCTGTGAAATAGCAGGACAGAGAGAGAACTTTTCTATGTGTTTCTGTGCACCTGGAAGGGGAGACACTGATTTCCTATGCATGCGTTCAGCCATCAGAGAAATATATCAGCATCAGCAGTGACTGGCAAATAATTTCTTAGCAGGACTTTTTTTTTTCTTCACCCTCTCGTTTACAATGAACTCTTAGGGACTTCCCAAGTCTCTTGCGATGAAATTTGAGATCAGCTTTACAGAACCCAAGAATCTGACTGGAGTTGTTCAGAGCATTCATTATGTGTCCAGTCATTTCTACTATTTTAAGTAAACATTCTGCAAAGGTTTTTTAGTGTGATTTAAAACAATTTTAGTAAAAGCTGAGACAAATGGCCTGAGCATTGACAGCAGAACACGGAAAACATTTTATGGGCTAGGATGGGTTGTACTTTGTTTCAAGTGTGTGTCATCAGTGCTGGAGCTAGTCTAGAAATAGTCCTTGTGTGGTAGTTATGCTGCTTAAGCTCTGTGTAGTAGTAGTTGGAGTATAATTACAGATTCTATGTGCTAAAAATGAAGTAGCAAAAACTGTCCTATGGATAACTTGCATTTAGTTAATTTCTGTGTATTTAGTTACTTTATGAAAAGAGAAGTTAGGCATTTTGAGCGAATGTAGAGCTTCATCTGCAGCACCCTTCAGCAGAAGTACCAGGGGTCACATGTCGTACTTGTGTGAAGCTTCCCCTCTTTTCTTAATTTTTGGTTTTTTGAACCAATTGGGTGCTGCAGCTTTCTGAAGCCTTCTTGATTCCTTAGCGAAAGGTAGAGAACAGCCAGTTCCTACCCACCTCTTCCATGTCCCAAAAGATTTGTAGGTCTCAGCTCAGCTGCCACTAACTTCATATAGTCCTCCCTTTATTCTCAAAACCTCCTATCTCTATTTCTTGCCTTTACCAGTTGCTTTCCATGCAGGCACCTTTCTTTCTCCATCTGCATAATTGCTTTGACAGCCTTTGGTGAAGTACTTCATCTAAGGGACATGGCTTAAAGGTAGGCAATGTCAGTGTCAACCCCTGCAGGCAACATCAGTAACTTTAGAAGGCAGAACCCTACAAAGCTCTTCCCCTTGAAAAGCAAAATAAACTAAATTGAGATTCTTCCAATCTGGGTTTGGATTTTACATCTCTTACAGATTTTATTAGGTTATTTTGTTAAATTGATTTTACCCTTATGTCTGATATTTGGCAGCACATCATGACTCACACTGTAGTGGGATTTTTTTTGCTGTGCAGTAGTACCTGCACAGGAGTCAGGAGGAGATAAGTGTATGGAAATAAACCTCAAATCTAGGAGTGATCTTACAGTTTCAAGTGTAGCTGAACGTAGACGGTAGGACTGAAAGGTACTTGAGTAGTATGTTTAATCTGTTCAGGAGGGCTGAATCAGGTTCAGTTATTTGTCCTAGAACTAAGGAATAATTTTTCTAATATTTTTTGCTAACATTTCTTTGTTATCCTTTGGATCCCTGATTTCATGTACTGTGCCGTTGGTTCTGGTATTCTTTGTGTCGCGTACCTAAGTCTTCATCGGCACTTGAAGACCTTGCGCTGTCATTGCTACTTTTTTTAAATCTCAGCTCATTATAAAGAAAACCTTGAATTTTGTGTTTTATTTCAAAAAGAAAAGGTACACACCTCACCCTATAGTGTGTAGTTGTATGAGGCATTTCTGTACCCTTCTCTGGTGGACAACATAATCAATGTTAAGCATGCCTGGTAAGTAGGGTTGTTTAGAGATAGTTGCGGAGGGTTAAATAGACCTTGTAGAAATATTTTGGAAGGAGTTCCATTAAAACTTCCCCGTAAAAGTGCCATCAATAAACTCTCCCTTTATTCAGTGAGAGTTGCCCTTTCTGAAAATGCTGCTTTACGATAAAATAATTTCGAAGAACAAAGGCTTATCAGAGATTCCCTTTAAGGCTTATCCAAGCTTCCCTTAAACAAATTCTTTAGAAATATAAACCTAGATTATCAGCACTGCCTCAGGGGCATCTCTGGTGGACTTCTGTAATTAAAAAATGGAACCAAAGACAAGGCAATGAACATCAAGAAAATCATATATAACAAATAAATTGGTGTAGCTCCTGATGACAAAGGGTGGGTATGATAAACTTGTATGAATAGTACACAGGATTTTAGGAACACCTTGTGCGGAGAAGGACAGAATGACCTCTGCTCATGACAGCTGAGATTTCCATCTGGTCTTGGCAGGTTTCCTATGTCAAAATCTTACAACTTATCCGCTTCATTTCACATCATGGGGTAAAGCTGTTGAGCTTGTGCGTTACCTTCTTCTTAGTGCATTCTCTTGGTGTAACTGCTCCCAAATACCCGCCTTTTCCCTACTTTTCCAAATACTTTCCAAAGGACCTTTCAGCAGGTGGTGATTTTTTTATTGCAGATAAAAGCTGCAGAAGTAACCACAAATACCTCCTTATCTGGTATTGCTTGTAGGCTGGTGTCTCACTCTCGCAGGGAAAGTGCTTTTATCAACACTAAACCTTCGAGTTGGGTAGAGTACTTGCTGAAGTTTTGTGTTCAGTCAGATTCTTAAAGATGAGGCATAATTCTCAAAGCAAAGGAGCAATAGAAGAGAAATTAGCTCTTCTCTTAATCACTGAAGTGCTGTTACTTGAATTGCAGTATTTACACTAGTTGCTGACTAGTGAGACTATCTGAAATATTCTCATCTATTCTTTTCTTCTGTTATATCTCAGTGCTTTCCAGGCTGTTTCACTGCCTCAGTTCTCTAGCTGGCGTTTTTTTCAATTAAGATGTGAAGCATTCCTTTTTTTGTTATATAGATTAAAATTCTTTGAAATATATAATGCTGGAGTGTCAGGTGTGTGTCTGTTACAGTTCAGGAGAATTAAACTGCTGCTTGTTCTATCATGTAAGGTAAAATTCAGGTAATTATTTTCAAAATGTGGGAATTATCCTTGGAATCTCATGCAAAAAGCTCTGGTTATTTATTATTCCTACCAGTCTCCTAGTTCCTGAATAATAACAATAATAATCTCTACATTTTAAAGCAAGCCAATAAGAATGGGGTTCTGTGGGACTTTTATAATCCAGTAAAGAAAGGAAATACAACTATCTTCTATGCTGGCACTTCTGTAATGATTTTCTCTATAATTCAATATTTAGTATCAAAACTATATGATGGGCAGGAAGTCAATATTTAATATTCAAATTATATGGTGGTCAAGTGAAGAAGGTACTGGACACTGTTTCTTCTTTAGGGTTTCTCTTGCTTTTCCTGTAGTGTTGCTTTAAAAGCTGTAAGATTCAGAATACCTCTAAAAATCCCACCTGTTATTAGTTTACAGTTTGTGCTTCTCCACCAGGCCATAATACCATTTTTAAGTTTATCTTAAGACAAGGGAAATGCCAAGAGAAAGAAATACTGCATTTATTTCCTTAGTCCATGCAGGTTCATAGCTAAGTATGAAGATTAAGAATTATTCCTGAAATTCTGTGGGGTGGAATGCTGTACTAAGCATTGGCATTATGTTACTGTGAGGGAATATTGAGCCTTCACCTCTATGTGACCTACATCTCTCCGCTGTTATGTAGGCAGAAGAATTTGTTGTATGTCAAATTTTGTTGTGTAGTGAATGATTCAGCCCCTTGATTCCTGAAGAGGTTTGCTTCTATGGAATAAAAAGAATCTGGAGAATGAGAAAGCTGATGTTTTCAAAAGGACTCAGAAGTCAAGTCAGTTCAGTAGGTGGAACGTGCATTACCTGTAAATCTTGAACTTTTCTTGAACCTGGTTGTGTGCATGTTAAAGATCTGTGATAAACATGTTTACACTTTCCCTTTAATGGGCATTTCTGGAGGAGAGTAACTCAGTAACTCTCAAGTAGTGTCATTAACATGGTAATGGATTAATGCAATAATGGATTAGTTGTTTAAAGGACATCTTGCATTCAAGAAATTCAGTATTTAGGATGGCAGTAGTTAGTAAACAAAGTGAAAGATAATTTATATCTCTGCTGTGCTAAGAATGCTTCCCCTTTCTTCTGATGTTATGTAGTCGAAGTTTCTGTCTAACAACGTCGCAGTCTGAGGACAAATGTTACTCCCACCTTCTTGAATGCACTGGAATGCAAGAGATGCCATTTCTGGATGTTCAGTCACACATCTTCCACATACACTCTCCATGGAGCAGTGTGTCTGTAGTGTTCTAATTACAGCTATGAAGCAGAAGTAGTACCTTCACATCTTGGATACTAACCTCAGCTTCTGAGTAAGATATTTCAGTAATAAAAAATAGCCATCTAAGATTGTCATGTGTTACCTTTCCTTAAAAAGACCCAGCAAACCCGAAACAAATGGAAGGAGAGATCCAGATCTGTCAGTGACATTGTGGTTTCTGTGAAGAATCAGTTGAAAGATGAAATCACTAATTGCAGTGCTTCATTTAAGTGGTAGGTGTGCCAAAGCTGGAGAGAATGAATTACAAGTGAGCGGCTTCTGACCACGTATTTGCTGCTTAATATTTGGCACGGACAGCGATTCTGCCTTGTGCAAAGGGATCTGCTAGGCTCTGGTGGAATCTCTGCTCTGCTTTCACAGACTCTTGGAGGTTTTCTGCCTTATTCTCCTCTGGATAACCTACCAGTACCATTAGTTGGTGAAGTAGCATCTCCGTTAATACTCCCGTGTTCTCCTTCCCCCAGAGAAGAATTTGCGGAGCTGGTGACACCAACGGCCAGACACAGTTTTTTTACACCAAGGCCTTTGAAAGTGTAGAAGACAAGGGAGACTGAAACAGAACTTGATGCAAAAATTCCTTACGTGTCTATGATTTTCATTTAATTATGTAATAACTACCTAAAGAACTTAAAAGTCAAAGATCTTAAACTTTGTCAGGATATTGTGCAAGAGCACGGATTCTCAGTAAGGTTCCACTGAGAGATTGACTCCTTCTCCTGGTTTTTGTAGCAGGCTGTGGTGAAACGCTGAAGCTGTTCACATTGTAGCTATCAGTCTTCATCTTGGTTATTCATTAAATGCTTTGAAACTAAATAACCACCTGCAGTGGATCTGCATAAGCGTAACAAAATATTTTAAGATCAAATAAAAAAGGAAAAAGTGGTAATTTGGTTCACTTAGTTGACAAGATTAATAAATGAGAAAACATAAGATGTGATAATTAAATTACATTATTTTTAGACTTGATTAACTTCATTTATCTCTCCATTTTCAGATTTCTCGAAGCGTTTACTTATGTCCCCTTTGGGCCGAAAAAATATTATAAGAAGGTCAAAATCTAAGAATTCTTAATTCACATCTCGGATGGATCTTCACTGCCTGAACTGAGCATACTTCTGCTGTGAAATCAGGTAATTATAAAACTTTCTTTTACAAACTGTATGAAAGTTACTGTATTTGAACCAAAGCATTTATTTCGTTTTCCTTCAGAAGTTAGTTTCCAGAGAGAGGATTCTAGAAAAAGGATGTTATAAAAGCTTAAACTATTTTATTTTTTACTGGACAGGGGGACTAGTTAGGTAGATGAGGTGGCAGTCTGCTGTCTCCCACTTCTGTGGGGAATAAAGAAAAAATCATAGGCAGGATCTGCATCAAAATATATTCTTGATAAGCTGTAGAGAAGCCTTTTCTCAGCATTCAACCTTTCCTTGGCATGATTTTTTGTAAAGCTGCTCTCAGAACACCTTTGAGAGTCCCAAATACAGGCTACAATGGCATGTGATTTCAGGAATTCTGAACATAAGCAGGGAGAGGGAGGAGGGAGATGATTGCTGCATAAACACATTGCATGAGAATCTTGGGACTAAAAGTAAATGTCAGTTAAAGCAGATGGGTTGGGTTAAAGGCCTAATTAGTCTGTCTTTTTACTTTATTGACATATCTGATGTCCTGGTTTTCAAATCCTAATGCATTTGGAAAATGAAAGGGCTGTGAGATAAATCTCAGCTATCTTCTTCAAGCACCATGTTCCAAACAACTATGTTGCTCTAAGAGAGACAGAGACTTCAATAATATGTTGATGCTTATGGATCGAAGGGACTGTTTGAAAGACAGCTGAAAACTTGTAATTTCAGGAGCTTTGGATCTGCCACTTGGTAAATTTGAGTATATGTGTTCAGCAAGACCTTCAATGATTAAAGGTTTTAAAAGAGTATGTAACAGCTAATACCAGTCTAGCTAACTAAAACTGACCAGTGTGGGCAGGGAGAGCGATGTGCCTCTCAAATCAGAAGGGATAAACTTCGCAGTCATTTGTTTTTCATGTACTTCCAGAGGTAAATACATCCCACCCTTTCTGAAGCTAATAGACCAAAATTTCAGCATCGAGCAGTTTCACAGGTGCATCTTGGGCTGAATATATTATGCGTATGAATAATAGAATGAATGTGTGAGAGTGATTAAAAAATTAAATTGATCTGAGCTTTGAAGCTGACTGCTCTGCTTTGTGTTTCTAACACATCAGGGTTTTTTTTAATTTCCTGCTGACACCTCAGGTTAATTTTTTTGCTGGTAATTAACTTGAAAGCTAAATGTCCAACCTAAATATGTATGTATAATTACTGGGTTAGTTACCTGTTCTAGGCAGATAATTTTTTCTAATGTCTAAATATAACAGTTCCTATACAGTTACTTTTCTGCATGCCACATGCATGTTTCCCTCCAATCCTTACACATCGTAAAATGTCTTCAGTTTTTTATTTTTTTCATAGCTTTAAGTGATAAAGTATCTCCTGGAAGAACATATCTCGTAGATGTAGCAGTCATTGGAGAGTATTTCTTGCTTTTCCACTATTAATAGGAAGCCATGCAGATTTTGCTGAAGTTCCCTGCACTTCCAGGAGTGACAGATGCATTCAATGCTTAAGGGAGACAAAGATTTGAAATGTGGGCTGTATTTTTGTCTGAGAGGTGAAACTTGCCCTGTCTACATGCGATGTTTTCTAAAATACTGAAACAGTTGCCCTGGAAATGGCAGAAATCGTACTTTTTCAGCTAGTAGAACCACACCATTACCAGAAAACTACAGGTGAAATTCCAGATAGTCTTTTTCCCAGGGTTCAGTTGTTAGTGGACTGTTGGAAACAAGAAAGGAAGGCTAAGAGAATGGCAGTGGTAGGGAGGACTATATTAGGGTCTTTAGTTCCAGTCCTTATTTCTACTGGTAGGTCAGAGTGGCTGGTAGAGGCAGAATTCCAGCTTTGTGTGCTCTGTGAACAGTTTCTAATTTGAACAGAAAATTAGCAGATCTTCATTTGCAAGTGTCTTTCTCAACCGTAGTAACTTGGAACAGACACAGGAACTTAATCTCAGTAAGATTTTATTTTTTTTTGACTGCTGTTGGTTAGAAATACAAAAGGTACTTAGTGTGGTCTGAAGTGATTCGAATGGACGTAAGCGCTCTTGAGTTGGCAAAGGGTCTGGGCCTTATAGTGAGAACAGAATGTGAAGGTCTTTTAGTCCTGGGTTGTATTGAAGAGATAATAGGCAAAGGCTGTTGTTTTTTTAGGTTAAACAACATTTTTGTTCTGTGGAATAATGGAATTTTAGTCTCCCACATAGAATTTTATTGCCCCTCAGCATAACTTTAATTTCCATTCTACCGTTTCTTATGTTGTTCTGTCCTGCAGGCTCTTCAGAATCATAAAATAAATGATATCAATCAAAAGCGATCTAGTAGCAATGATAAGAATTTCCTCTGCGTTATTTTGCTCATGTTGTTTTTGTTTAAAAATACAAAATGGGTTTGTGTGTGGTTGTGAGCATGTTCTTCTAAACTAAATTATTCAGGACATAATTAAATGAATTCCCCAAATTCTTTGAGTACTGTTCTGGTAATAGCAGCATTAATAAAGACACTCCCCTACTGTTTTCTTCGTGCCTTTGCTACTCATATTCCATGAAACAAATGGGATTTCCTGTTTGGCTGAGGATGACAGTCCTGAAGAATGGAGATGTAAAGCTTGAGTATAAAGATGTGATCTCTTGAAAGCCTTGCCTTAATTTCCACTAAGCTCACACATCCATGTGATAACTCCTTAAATATTAGTGTTTTAAGAATCAAACCCACTGTCAGTACTTGATGGATGGTCAGGTCAGTTTTCTGTCCCAGGGCATGGATAAACATCATCATACTGTGGCTGTTGAAAGTATAGATATCTAGGTCTAGACTATCTTCTGTGGGATTTCTCTGTGGCAGTTTGACCTGCACTGTTGTAGAAATGTGTGCAGTTGGCTTAGAAAACAGAAGAACTGCAGAAGCTAATTCATTAGTCAGCATTTGGATGGTTTGGGACCTTGAGTCTGTATTTTTCTTAAACCTGACCTTCTTCGTTATACTTGGTAGTGTTGCACCTATGCTTACTTATTTTTTATCTACTGAATTCATTATTCAGTTTTCTTTCTTCTAACAGGAAAATACTGTAAGCTTTTTGGTTTCATAAGTATCTCAGAATAGCCCTGAGCACTGCTGCCAAACTCAGAAATTTTTATTCTTTGCATGTTTGGGGGATCATAGGAGGACTTGACCCAAAGACAGCCAGAACAAAGCAGACTGAGCAGGTTGAGCCATGATTGAGCAAAACACTGTGATAAGTAACCAGAGAGTTCAGCTCGTTGTCACTCATAAGAGACTTTCTGTCCTTAGGTTGAAAGTCCTGGGACTGGAAGACAACTATTGTTAGAAGAGAAGGTTGAAAAAGGCAAAAGAAAACGTTGCAATTTCTAATATGTGGCCAGAAACTCCCAAGGAAATTGGTCTTGTTCATTGTGTAAAACTTAATTTATTCTATAAGAAGCAAGTAAACCTTGGGACTTAATATAAGCAAACTAAAACTCTTCACTTAAATATTTTCATTGCTAAGTGTGTGTGCTTACATATACATCTATCTCTCTATGCAAATATACATAGATACAGATATAAAATACCCTTGCTAGGGTTAGTTTGATTTCAAAATTCATTACCTTACTGAATTTTACATCCGGCTTGCTATGCTTTCTGAAATGGAAGGAGAGTGGAAGGTCTCATGAGTTACACTGACTAGAAAAGTGAAGTTCCCCAAATTCCTAACCACCAAACTGAGCTCAGTCTCCTTTACCCGAGGCAGGTAGATGGGCACATTTTAGAAGGCCGGTTTAGCACCTTCCCTTTACTGACTCTGTTTTGTCAGTTCATCTTTTCTTTTCAGTCTATGCCGAGAGATTATAACTGCTGATGAAATTTATTGACTTGCTGCAACCTCCAAGTAGGCTAAGTCCCTTCCAGAAATAAATCAAAATGAATAGGTGTTCTTTTAGATGAATTAACATCAATGTTTTGCAGTAACTTAAAACTAACTGCATGACTTTGGGCTACTACTGTCGAGAGCAGAAAGGCTAGAATGACCTTGACAGAACCAAGAAAAGAATGCTGTGTTCCCTGCAGCTTCTAAGCTTCTAAACACGGATGTGCGTTATAAAACCTTGCCATACAGCAATCGGGTAAATGTTGTTTATTGGTTACCCCTGGTTTTTTACCCACTTAAATCTTCTGGGTGCATGAGAGGTGGAGTTAGTCTTTGTATTCATATACAGTTGATTAGAAGGGCATAGAGAAAGGTAACTCTGAAGTAGAACATTATTTTTATTCATTATTTGCCTCGATTTAATGGTGGCATAGAAAAGCACCCATTATTTACTCTGATCTCCTTGACAGTATTTTAATAGCAAGCCACTCCACCCTGGATTGACAGCATAGCTCTGGAAGGAAACATGGGTAAGACTGCATGCCTTGCATAACCCACTAAGGCTTTGTCCAATACAATTCTGTTCAGAAAAGATCTAGTTCTTTCCAAATGCCATTTGAAAAATGTGAACTTGACAGATTGTCCTGGAGGTCTGCGATCTGTTATTCATGTGTGCTCAGCTAGTAAGTCTGGCTTTGATTATCTGGGGCCAGGATTCCTGCTGCAGAATGCGGGAGAGGCACGCAGTCAGAGAGGGAGAGACAAAACCACAGAGGCTTGGGAAGCAGCAAACGGCAAATAGTGACCTCATGCAGTAATTAGCAAGTGGCCTGTCCCTTTTAACAGCATCTTGCATATCTAGAGGAAGCAAGAGAGCATAGAAAAGCATATGAAGTAACTCTTACATTTCTAGACTGATAAACATTGAAATGGTAGAAGAGCCTTTTTGTTTCCCCAGTGTTCCCTTCCCTCTTGAGCACTTTGTTCAGACCAACCAAGTGGTAAGAGATATGAAAGTGAGTATTACTGGTATGTGGGGATGGCTGTGTGGATACTATTGAAGGTAGAATCCTTAAGCCAGACGTTACTGCCCAGGTATGAGGCTCAGACTTTGTTTTTCAGCTCTGTGTTGTAATACCTGGGTGTTCAGTCAGGGCTTCTCAATAGTGTTCATGGTCCAAGGGATCATTTTAAGAGTAACAAGTAACTGCTGCTTGAACTTTCTAACCGTGAGGAAGTAACTGAGCTGTTCCTTCTGTCCCTGTTTCTGCTGAGCTCCTTTGTTCTTTCTTTCCCCTCCTCCTCTGCTGGAGTTTTGCATCATTAGTGAGAGGAGAGAAAAGGGACCAGAGCAAGGCCAAGGCTTGATTCTTTTCTACCAAGGAAGAGAGAGAAGGGAGCTGAGGCCTGTGAGGTAGAAGGGAAGCAGAAAGGACAAACTTTTCACCTTTTTGTACATGGTCTTCCCAGACATCTCCCGGTGGCGGTGATGTCGAAAGTATTAGAAATAAGGGAGAATGTTCAACCTATATCCTCAGCTGCGAGAAGTAAGAGGTGCTACCCAGCAGCACCCCGCTGTACTGGGCAGCTGGCCGAGAGCCCGTGTCTCTGGAGCCCTCCTGCCCAAGAGCAGCAACTTAAGCTCAATAAAAAAAGCTATTTCTGTGGCTCCCAGATGGTGTCTTAGTTGAAGGCTGTGTTGCCACGCCACTTAAGAGTGAAGTGTAATGAATTGAAGATACTTACGTGTTGTGCACGCTGCACTTTTCAACAAACTGCAGGTGTGTTAAAAGATCCTGATCAACACCTTTGAGGGAGGAGGAAAAAAAAAGAAGAAATTGTTTTGGTTTGCTTCCATCAGTAACATCTTGAGAAATGCTAGCTATGACCCACTGCTACTGTAAGAAGAGAAAGTGTCTTGATGAACCGATTGTTTAACCATTAAACAGGAGAAAGTAAATGCACTGTCATGTAATTTTTGATCGCTTTATTCTGTGCAGCGTATTAACATTTGTAGTCTTTTCCATCACACTACATTTATCACATCTGAGGTGTGGTTTTAAAAGCCCCTCTGGAGAAATTGTAATTTGTTTTCTGTTGCCTGCACGTTCCACTAAATGCTCATTATTTATAAAATTCTATAGGGTCTTTCTACAAAAACACTATTGATCTTCTGTTATGGAGTGCCAGCTTTTTGATTCATGATCTGAGCTGTAAATGTCTCAAACTAGTGTATGATCCAACTCCTTAGAAGTTGTCATCTATACAAGGTGGCAGACTAGAAGATCATCCAAAGAAGGAATATTTATGCTTCTGATAACTCTTTGCAAATACTTTAATCAGCGAAAGCATAGGACTTTCTCTTCTACTTTTGTAGAAATACAATTTTTTTGTATTAAGTGTTAATATGGTGAGAACTGACCCGGGTTGTTTTTCAAAGGTTTGAAGTGAACCAGGTCATCACTCCTCACTGAATGTGTTCCATTTCTGTTCTGAGGTAGTTACAGCTTGCTTAAAATTTGTCACTGAAGTGTCTTGAAGGAGACTGAACACTGAGCTAAATGACATTTCTAATGGAAAATGTCTGATCATCTTGAAGAGTTAAATTTTTTCTTGAGAAGCTAGAAGCTGACATTTTGGAATGGAGACGTTGGAACAGTTTTAGCTGAGCTCTTTTCAGTCTGATGATGAAAAAAGCCCCACAAAAGCCAAGTGAGGCTGCAGAATGGGGATAGTAAGAGTTTTGTAATTGCTGTTGGATGTTTGAATTGTTATCATTTGATTATGAAAATATCTACAGGGTTTCATCGCATAGGGAACTGCACACACAAGAAACTTGGCCTGAGGATCACAAAATGGCACCACACAAGATGATGCTGCAGTCCCCTTCCTACGGAGGGGCTGGGATCCCTGTCCCCTATGATTGTGATTGCAGGGTTGCTTAACATTTTATCACTTCAATTCTGATCTCTTTTGCAGTGTTTGGAAGTAGCAGTTGCTGGGAAGAATCTGACCTGTTTGGTGGTGGACATTAATGTGTTCAGTTGGGGTTTGGGTTTTTTTGCTCCATTTTAACAGAGGACTGCTAGCCTGTGCTGCAGCATGTGTGCTTTCAGGAATTACTATTTCTTGTCTGTATTAAAAAAAAACCCAAACAACAAACACACGCCTTCCAGCCATTTAAACAGGAGGAAGGAAAAAGGAGAGAGTGTGCAAATGTTCTGAAAGGTCAGTGATCCCTCTGTGTAAAAAGTCCTATTTCTGCCCTAACTTAACCTCTCCGTGGAGCAGCGGGGTAAGGATGTTTTCATCCTCCTTAATATTCCCTATTTTAATGGGCTTCTTACTGTTAGAGCATGGTTCCTACCCTGGAAGACTTTTAGTGAAGGTAGGTTCATATTTAGTGCCATGGAAGAAAAGTCAATAGGGCCCTGCAAATGCACAGAGAATGGAATCATAAAAATTAGATTTTTGTGCCGTGGGCCTGTAGAATAGGGTAGTATTAACTGGAGATTAACAAGAACAGAGAGAGAAACCAGAGTGACCACCAAAGTTTAAAGTATTTGGAGAAGCTTTGGTGAACAATGAAAATTTAGCTTTACAAAAGCTGAAGTTGTTCTTTTGACTGGACATTGACAAATTTGGGTCAGAGAGCTTGAGATTTTTCCACATAGATCAAGATAATAATGCATGTAACTAAATGTGATGCAGAGATGATATGTGAGCTGCTACTACTATACAGGAGTGAGATTTTGGGCCTACAGTAGACCTATAAAGCAGAGAATTCATGTGAGAGATTACCCTGAGGCAGGGTACAGAGATAAAGTGGGGATGAAATCTGGAGTCATATTCATTGCCCTTGGGAAAGTCAAGTGGGAATGCTTGAAGAATATCTGTGGAAGATAGAAACACAAAAGTTAATAATGGTAGGATATAATGAAAAAGAAAGTGGCTGATGGGTGTCTGCAGTGACTGACGGGTCAGTTAGGATAAAACAAGTATCGATTCTGAAGTGTAACCAGTGAGATATAATTAGAGACTTTGTTGAAAGCAGTGTCAGTGCAGTACAGGGCGCAGAGGCAGAGTTGGAGACTGCCTAGAATGGAGTTAGAGGGTTTGTTTCCCAAAGAGCAACTGTAAATAGTTCATTCAGCGAGTACAGGGGATAAAAAGAGAAGAAAAATAGGGTGGTAGTTGGAGAGTGAATGGGGAAATACAGATTACCCAAGAGTGGGTTTTATATAAGACGGGAGCAACTAAACCCAGGCTTTTAAATAGTAAAACCAGAGGTTCCTTGAACCAGTACAGGAATTTAGATGTTTCAGGTCAGAGGCCTCAACAGATTTTGTGGCAGTACTCTGACAGGCTGCACTTCTGGGCAGCTTTTCTTTTGCAGAGTAAGCCCAGAGCAGCTCACCCCCCTCTTCTGAAGCGTAGGGATCTTAGCTTCTGTTTTTCTTATTGCTTGGGGTCTCTCTTATGCCTTCACTAATGCTTCAAACATAATTCCAGCTAACAGTAATTACAACTAATAATAATTTATAATAGCTTATTGTCACCTACTGTAGTTAATTCATCTACTGTAGTTAATTTTATGCAGTTTTGTTAGAAAATTCACAGTTCTACTTTTCCAGATATAAGATTTATCTGTTCCATAAAGAAATTTTACCACCAAGTTGACTCGGTGCTCTCTTCAGCAGTGTCTAGACTTGTGCCGATGGTAATCTTTAAATTAGGTAATGCAAGGATAATTGTAATTCTTTTGTGTATTTTTGCATTATATTATGTCATATATTTACTGTGCATTCTAAATGAAAAACAACAGATACAAAATTAGTATTAATAATACTTTTGCTATCTGCTTAGTGATCTGCTAAGATTGGTGGTAGAAGCAAACAGCCACATTGTCATTTCATTAATAGAAGTAAAACAAAACAGAAAGCCTTTGGGTTCACTCTTAAGTTCAATACGGTGTCATTCGTGGGTTAAGTTTGCTTTCCCACCTTTTTGGTTGACTGAGAAGGTCATGGAAGTTCCTTGTTGAAATGCACAATCGAAGGCAAAGTATTCTGTCTGTTGTCTTGCTTATCTGCCATTAATTAGTACAGCTTTGTGTGAAGTCACCCATAGAGTAGCCATAGGACTCATTTATGTGTCTGCTGCTTTATTCACATGTGCGTTGAAAAGGGTCTGTAACTCCTTTTGCTGTGAAGATTTCCTAACACCCTCTGTGATAGGCTTCCCATCTTTGGTGCTGGCTTCAAAATCCACACTGAAGATCTGCCATAGAGGGTCATTTTCAAGTTCTTGCAAGGAACTTTATTAGGTTTTCATCGTACGAAGAGCATTACACAGAACAGGAGAGGAAAAAATCTATTGCCGTGTTCTGTTTAGGTTCCATAGTAAGTTCAGGAATCACCACTTCTGAGGGGTTTAGTCTACCATTTTTGAGGGTGATACAATAGGCAGGTGAGACTTCTGAGACTTCAGAAGCTGTACCGTTTTCGGGTATTTCATGGTCTTCCATTGCTGTGATAGTGGGATCTGTGGGGAGACAATTTCATGGTTTGCAGAGTGACCTTGAAGCTTGATCACATGTTTATTTTAGTGCAGGGATGTGCTCTTTGCTCTTCCTGCAAGAAGCCATGCAAATTTGCTAGCACATCTTTGAACATTTCATCATGCACATGTTCTGTAAGGGTGAGTAAAAACTCAATTATTTAAAAACCAGTGTGTGTTAAGCACCTTCTTGTCCTGCAAAACTGCTCCATTCTAACCTCTCTGTTGTGGTCTGAAGCCATTGAGCAGGAAAAACCATTACGTTTTCAAATCTGAGAACTAACAGGAAGGATTTGACACTCCTCCTGCTGGAGGGAATGTTTTGACTTAAACATAGAAGGGTGAAGTATTGGTGCAGAGATAGTAACTTGGGAAGGGGTAGGAGGTGCAAGGCAGTGAAGATCTCAAGCAGCTCTACTCTCCATACGTGCACATGTAAACAGTGTTCTGTGTCGGAACAGTCCCTTCCCATCACTAGCAGTGATCACCCTTGCAGAGAGGGCTATGGTGACTTGCTGCACTGGGAGGCTTCTCCAGCTGTTTGTGTGGAGCTGGGCTCTTCTGCAGCGCAAGGCAGTGGGAACTCTCATCTGAACACGATGTGTGGGAGTACTAAGCAGCTGGATACCACACGTGCAGGACAGAAAATGAGTGAAGATTTCTAGCTGTAGTACTTTGGTGCTTCAGCTTCTTATTTCTTAAGTGCACTAGAAGGGTGCTATGAAGATGAATTAACTAATTATTTGTAAACAATTCAGATACTATGTTGATGAATATAACCTTAGGAGAGAAACTTTCTGGTATGTAAGTGGAGCTTTTGGAGAGCAAGTAATTTATTAGCAATGAGATCATGAATTTTGTGGTGAGCTGAAAGCAAACATGAAATAACTCAGTATTCAGGAAGGCAGGGATGCTGTGGGGAGAAATGGTGTGTGATTGTGGAACTGGACTTTTTTCTAATTTGTACTTCAAAGTTTGTAATAGCCATGTACTTCTGTACATGTGCTTGATTCTACACATTTCATTACTGAATGTATTTTGGAATTTGTTTGGAAGGTGTCCATAAAACGTGCATTTATACACAGAATTATGTATGTGGAGGATGCTCTGTTAGAAATCCTGGCAGTAGAACTGAGTCTGTTAGATCAGCTGCATAATGTGAACTGTGCAAAGAAGTGGCAATGAACTTGCAGTTACCGTTCACTTAAGATGCCCATTACAGATTGCTGTCAATGTTTTAAATTAAATATTAACTTTTTGAATTAGAAGAACTCAAGGATAGTTTTTGTAATGGAAACTGCATGAGAAACATTTTCTCTTTACATCAGTGTTTTCAAAAAATCAGAACATTTTAGTTGTGTATGTGTTGCAAATACCTGAATGCCTTTTGAATGCTTCAGTTAGACCCCCATTCCTGCTCTTCATCTGTTTTTGCTTTGACTGTCTGTTCCGATACTTGCATTTTAAGGGCACAAGAATGAAGTCAATAATCAGGTATGAAATGTAAATGGTCCAAGTCCATTAAGTCTATTTTATGTAACATTTTTCTGTTTATTTGCACCCAGATATTTTGTAACTGCATCATCTCTCTGCTAAGGAGCACCGCTCGAACACGTAGGGACTGAATGTTTCTTTCCCCCTGTTGGCATCAGTGGTCACATATTCCTTTCATATATAGATGAATCTATAGACCTCTTCATGGTGAATTAAATGTTCTGTGATTGTTGCTGAAACTTTTTTTTTTAACTTAAATTACTGGTAACTCTAGGGAAAGGATAAGTTAAGACCAAATGATTGTTGTATAAAGTTGTTAGAGTTTGGTTTGAATTCAGAATGCACATCTTGATTTAAAGAGAGTACATCCACCCTCTCAGCTGAAGAAGAGACACCATAATGACCCAGATTTCCAACTACTTAGGGCTTCTTTTCAGCTTTTCCGTGCAGAGGTTTTATAGTTCTCACCGTGGCTAATGGCATCAATGGGGTATGTATCATTCCGGAAACTTGTCGTCCTTCTATCTGTATTGTAGTCCTTGTAGCGCTGACTGATTTAAGGAAAGACTTTTTTATGATGAGGATCAAACATTGGAAGAGGTTGCCCAAGAGAGGTTGTGCCATCTCCTTTCTTAAAAGTTTCAAAACCAGAGTAGCTGAAGCTCTAAGCAACTCGATCTGACCCTGAGTTGGCCCTGCTTTGAGCAGGACGTTGGACTAGATGATTTTCCCGAGGTGTCTTCCAACCTGAATTATCCTGTGGTCCTGGTTTTGTTCCAGTGTTCTTACTTAAAAATAACTGTTTAGTGAAACCTGTTTTTTGAGCTTCTGTGAATGACAGTTGCTTTTCACTTGTGTTTGCTATATTGGAGATCTCACTGGAATCACTGTAAATCATACGGAAGTGAGCGGATAGATCAGCATACTGTTATCACACATATACACAAATTAAAAAGGAAAAGATTAATTTCCTATGCTGTCTCTCATGGATTATGTGTCTTATTTTAGCTACGCAACCTTCTTTTCAAAAATGTTTTGTTCAAAGCAGTTAATGGGTTCACAATGTTCAGTACCAATTGGATTATCCCGGGTTTCCTGTCTTCATCTTTGCTTCTGCAATGGAGTAGTGCATAAGCTGAAATTAGCAATGGTTGTTATTAATTCTCTCTTTAAATCCCTTGGCATCCTCTCTGGCCCCATTTAATAAAAGCTGCAATAGTTGAGCAGTAAATATTATATAAAAGTTTCATATCTGAAATGAATTTCCTTCAGGCAAATAACAAAAGTAAGATGATATTTTGCAGTGTTGTACGTTAAAATAAATATACAGCTAGTTAGAGTAGGAACATTTCCTTGGAAGCGGAGCCAAAGAATGTGAAACAGAGCTTTGATTTGATTAAACTTTGTGTGTTTTGAAATACATAACATTTACCAATGTTTGCCTATCCCACTTTACATTCAGAGAAGGAGGTGAGTTGCACATGCCTCAAGAGTTTTATTTATAATTTAATATTGAGCTTCCAGAATGGGTCTCACCAGTTCTTATCTGTTTATGTAGATTATATTTCAGAAGTCTAATGTAGCCTGGACAATAAAGCTGTGGAGAAATGGGGATAAAACATGGATATCTGATTGCCAGAAAACTGTAGTCTTTTCATGTTTTGTTTTGGTTTACTCTATACATTGTGTTTAATTTCTTTAATCCCCTAGAGGAATAACTTGGCAAAAATAATCACCTGGGTGAGAAAAAAAGATAACCTCAAAGTTAATACCTTGGTGACAGGGAGCTTATCTCTCCTTTGTTATTCTTCATATACGTGAAAATTTTGGTTCATTTAGATGCTATATTCCAAAAAGTCACCTCTGGGCTGTCAAAAGGTGGTGTGAACTGGAACAGTCCAACCTTTGTTGGAGACTTAAGCTTGGAAAGGGAACTACCTTACCTGCTCACAGTTGAATGCATTTAACAGTTTTCGATTGTACTTCAGAAACAGTTTTATAATCTTTTCAGTTAGTAGAGATTGGGCAAGAATCCTTGAGAGATTCTTTGGAAATACCTATATGGCAGAAATATTTTATCTCCGTTCTAGCATGCTATTAAAATCCTTCACAAGTCTGGACATAATTCTTTACAAATAACTATGAAATACTTTCAATTTCCTTTGCACAGATACAAATTCCCTTTGGAATCAAAGGTTATTCTTTAGAATACTTCTTTTACAGTTTGTCAGACTGTGTGAATCTTTAAAATGTATTGCCTGGCAGAGATTTTGATATCATTTCAAAATATTTTGAAAGGTTTCAAAAAGACAAACACAACTGCTAACATGATAAAATTTTGTATGAACCGCTATGCAAGTATTTGTTTGCTGCGGGGCTTGCTCCTCTTCCACATCTCTCCACCTACATGTTGCATAAAACACTGTGCACCAGGAGTAAGTTCCAGGAAGATCAGACTAAATGTTTCTTAGCAATTCACAGGCCGGAGCATCTCTTAGATCTCAAACTTTGTAATTGAAATTGTTTATTGTGAAAGCAAAATACAGATACTCCGTAATTACTTCATCATATAGCATGTCAAACATTACATTAAATTAGCTTAATTTTTCCCGTTATAAATCCCTTTTTTCAGTTATTTGTGAAGGTAAAACTGTTCAAACACAGGCCAGCTGTATTATGTAAGGGTGTTCTTGCAAACATATCACAGATACTAGAGCCTCAACCCCATCTCTGAAAGCCACTAGAGAGAAAATAAAGGATTTTTGAACCGAGCATACTAGGCTAGCTTGGTACTGAAATATCCAGTATGAAAATCCTGTCTAACTAGGGACTGCCTATCGCTCTTGCTATCTGAACTTGTAATTACATGAGGATTCTGCATGATAGTCTAGTTAATTTATCTTTCGCTTTTTTGAGTATTAATTTTCTGGATAAGACAGTTTTGTAATTCATAGTCTGTAATCCCACAGAAGAATTCTTCTCCTGCCTCTGGAGCATGAACTCACATAGATTTGGGGGGGTGAGGGAGTGGGTGCTGCAACATACTGTCTAAATTCCTCTTTTCTGATAACTGCTGTGAAATATTATGACCGGGATGTGCTTGTACAGGAGGCCTCTGAAGATGATAGTGGGACGGAAGGAATATATCAAGCCGTCTGAGTTGTTGGTTGACTGTACAAGACCATGTTATGAAGATTAATGTCTCCACAGAATCCCCCCCTCGCCCTTTATTCGTTCCTTTAGTTACCTCCGTGGTGCCCTGGGAAAGGCAGTGGCAGGAATGTTTGGAGTGTACTCTTCAAGGGCAAATATTGTGTCACCCCAGAATCCCACTCTGCATGTACAAAGTTCCTGGGAGATCTGGAGATGTCTCTAATGGCATTAATTTAGCTTCTCATTTTAGCTTCTGGAATTGCAAGTAGATAGAGAGGTGATGAGTTTGGTTTGTACACTGAAGAAACAAAGAGTGTCAGGATAGAAACTGTATCATTCTGGTGCAGTACTTTCTGTGGTGGTATCGGGTTTGCCTTTTGGAGGTTACATATTCTCACAGGACAAATCTCCTATCTCAAGTTGATGGCAACTACAGAATTAGGTGTGGTTTAGGAAAGCGAGCAAAGTTAGTCTCTTCTATCAGTGCGTGCACTGGTTTGTTAGCATAGCATGAAATAATTTCAAGGGAATAAATAATTTGACTAAGGAAAGAAACATTTCATTCTGCATTGTTATTAATTGATGGTATTGTTCAACAATAAGTTCTTCAAAATTCAGGAACAGCGAGCAATAGCTGTTCCCTTGTTTTTGATGTGTATGGAAGGATGGAGGGAAGAAAAGCTGAGCTTGAACCCCGATGACTTTTTTCCTGAGTTCAGCAAACACAGAACATCATGAAAATGAACATTTGCATGTATGTGTTGACTGATTGCACTGAAGAGATAACCGGCTTTCACTTAGAAATACACATCACATTAAACCTGTGCTAGAAAGAAGTGCTATCTAGAAAGTGCCATTTTCACTGTAGTAGAAAAGGTTTTATAAGTTGGAAATTCAGTTTCACAGTTTTTTTTCTATTTGTTTGTGTTGAAGAAAACCATTGGCACATTTGCACTGGCAAACCAGAAAATAAACCAGGATACTCCTTGTACTCATCCTGCTTTTTCCTTCTTAAGGCAGAACTTTTGATATGTACTTGAAAATTGTAGTTATTAATGAAGAGACCGGGTTACAAGAGCTGTAGCAGTAAGCTGGATAGTAACTAATGAGCCAAAACCAGTAACAGCCCATTTTTGTCTTTCAGCCTCATTGTTTTACCCTATTACATGCATTTCCCTATGCATCCCATGCTGCCTGTTACACCTGTCTACATTTTAGGTGGAAATTACTTGTTTGGACACGTGTGAATTACTAGCAGAGGCATTTATGAGACTCTGTATGTGCCTCCTGTCCTGCTCAGATGCTGAGTGTGGTAGGAATATGCTTGCATGGGCTTCAGCTCTTCAGCAAGAGCGGTGGGTTTTGAAGTAGGCAAGCAGTGCGTGAAGGAACCTGGGGCATTTATTAAGTTTCAGATGTCTATTTGGGTATTAACTGCTACAGTGGCACTAATATTAGTAACAGAAACACCTTTACAAAGCATCTGCCTGGACTAACAAGAGTTACCCCGAACAGCTAGAGCTGTCTCACGCCGTGTGGAGGAGGTGGCTGCGTTCTTGGCTCTGCACTGACACTGGCTACGCTGGGCATGTGCAGGAGACTTGGGGGGAGAAGCTCTGAAATACAACTTTAAGCAATATTTAAGTGAAGTAACACAGGGGGATATCTTTGCCAAATGTGATTTACTGTAAAAATATTATTTCTAGTGTTGATCAGTCTTGGTGATTTATGAACAAGTGCTGAGGTTTACATTCCAAATTTCTGATTTATAGAATGTGACTTGCAGGACAAGCGACTGATTTATTACAGCAAAGCTGTATCACAGTTATGTCGGTGTTGCTCTTAGAAACTCCTGGATTCAGAGATTTATAACTTGCCTATAAAAAGTGCTCTAATTGAAAGAGCTCTTAATTGCCTGGCCACATTTAAAGGCCTGGGAAAGGTAGAAAAAGAATGACTTCAGTGTGGGTCTGATTATGCACGTGGGACCAAGAATATTTTGAGATTTAAAAAGCGTTGAAGATGTTTAACATACGATAGTCCAGATTATTTCATGCTTCTACTGCTGCTATCTTTCCAGGGACCCAGTAATTGCCCTGCCCAAAATCCAGCACATGATTTTTATTCCTGTCTGTATGAGCTCTTTACAAATGTGGTGGTAATGAACCCTGAGAAGTGCTTCGTATGCACAAAAAGCCCTACAAAATAATTGTCTTGAACTGACAAACATTTGTTTCTGCATTAAGCTCGTTGCAGCCTATTCCACATGTGCTTCCATGTCTCTGCAGAATTCGTCTGTGTTCCAAAAGTTTCATGAGGCAGCTTTGAGGCGGTGGCATCAGGCAGTCGGTCGCTGGAGTGGAGACTCCTCCCAAGCCTTTTGCAAAAATCTGGACAGCAGACAGCACTGAACATGACCCTGTGTGTAATTTTTAAGGGAGCATCTGGCTTTACCTTTTATGTCGGTGTGATTGTAATTCTGGCCATTATCATATTTGAAATGTAATCCTTGATATCAGCTAGTAGAGACCAAACTGTCTGGCCAGACTGATAAAAAAAGCTCGCGATGTTGTTTGTAGAGACAAAAAAAATCCAGCCGCCCTTTCTTCTCCTGTCTTTATCTCTAAGAGTAATTGTGAGAAGGTGAGGAGAGTCTTGCACAGGGCCAAGATGAGAATATATTAAACTGTCTGCTAGAAAATGTGTCCCTCCCTCTTTAATTTGTCTTAGTGAGTTGGCAAGGGTGCAGGTGGGGCTAAATCATGTGAGGAATGTGGAACAAAATTAAATGGCCTGCATATAAAAGAGGTTTAATACTGTTGGGGTTTTTTTTGCTTATGGTGAAAGTGAAGAATATCTTACTAAAAACTTGGAGAAAGAACAGTAGTTTTTTTATTTTTTTTCTTAGAATTCAGCCAGTAAGGAAATTAAATTAACGTCTTGAATTTTGGGGAAGCAGGGGGGGCAGTTAGTGAAATGAAGATCCGAACAAGACAAAGGCATTTAAGCAATTATTTCTTTTGTGAATTTGGCATGCCCGCTGCTGGAGGTAGTGAGGCCAACAGATTGCTTCAGGTAGCATTAATAAACCCAACAGCACATTTGTTCTTGGCAGTGCAGGCAGAGAGTAAGTGCCATGTTGCCATAGGAGGTTCGGGGGGGGTGACATTTTTGTTGTTGAAATCATTAACCCAGTAAAATGAGGTAACTGAAGTTGGTTGGGAAAACTTCAACTCCATTCTCAAAAATGCCCCCAAAACATCTCAAATGTTGGGATTTATCAGAAAAGGAATAGAAAAAAATTAAGTAGAGAACATAAAGCTCTTGTGTAAATCTGTGTTGTCCTTGTCCTTTTGAGTATTTCGTGTTCTGCTGTTTCTGCATTTAAAGAGGAGCGTAGCAAAATGGAAGTTGCAGAGAAAGGTGAAATGGATGTTGAAGTGGAATGGCTTCCATGCAAGGCCTACTGATACACACCAAGATGCTTCAGCTGGGAGAAAGGATGGCAGAGACACACAACAGAGGTCTCCAAGTCATGCACTGCATAGAGGAGACCGCTTGGGAATGTCGTTGGTTGTCTCTTTCCAGACAAGAAGACATGGCAACTGAAATTAGCAGGTGCCATTCTCAGGAGGAAAAAAGAGTATGTTCAAAGGGGGGAACTCTGCCACAAGAACATAGGTCAAAAATGGTGTACGTGTTTATATAAAAAAAAAATTCTCTTTGGAGGAAATAATAACCTCTAGCTCAAAAATTCCTTGTCCTGCACTTTATTGGAGGCTGGGAAACTGATTTAGAGAAACACCATAGCATCCTCACCATATTCGCCAGCCACAGTGCCAGACGGGCTGCGTGTCTGCCGTTTGCCACTGCTGAGGGCAGAACCAGGGAACCTGCAAGTGTGACTGTGGGCTGGACATACAGTGGGCTGGACATACAGTGGGCTGGACATACAGTGGGCTGGACATACAGTGGGCTGGACATAACATACAGCCCTTGGTATGCCTTAATGGGATCAGTTCATGCACTAGCACGGCAGTGAGAAGGTTGAGTTGTCCAGCAGAAACGTTTGTTACTTTGGTATCGTTTTGAGTCATTGAATATTTTGTGTGGTCTTTTTTGAATTGAGACTTTTAGGATTAAAAGCCAGCTGCAGAACTGGGCATGTTTGTTTTGTTTTGGTTTGATTCTGAAATCCTAAATTGTTCTGCTTTCTCAAAAAACTTTCCAAACTGGAAACTGTGTCATATTGCAGAAACTCTTGCTGAAAGACGTGTGTTGACCCGTGTCTGATTTCTTGTGTGTAGGAGCAAATGAGGTTGCTTTTGCATCTCAACAAAGAAAAGCCATGCCCATTTGGGTTTGGCATCCTAATCACTTAAAGCAGTTGGGAAAAAGGTAAAACTTTCAAGTTGTTCTTACTGCAACTCTTTCAGTTTGGGGAGTATTGAAACTTAAGTTCACCTTTCACTGATGCTGCCACCATGGGACAAAGTGTGCTTAAGTGTCTTGGCCTGTCTTCCATCAGCAGAGCACATATGGCTGTAGTTAGCTAACTCACAGTGACTGTTGTGGTACTTAATTACTTCGTAAATAACGAACTGTTTGTGGAACGCAGGTCCTAATAGAAATGAATTAATGCCATTTCTTGATAAGATTATAAGAATATTGCCAAGAGTGCGTCTGAGGGCTTTGTGCGCACAAATTCAGTAGCAAAGTTGACATCAAGCCAAGGTTCCAAAGCAGCAGCTTCTTTTTATTGATGTCATTTCCTCAGAATCCCTCATTCTGTGTGGGAGTTTGTTTGTTGCTGTATCCTGTCAGCCAGGCACAACCTGAATGTGTCGTATGTGGCCTTTTTTTTATGGGGTTTTAACCTCACTTTCGAAAGGATACTTAATAACCAGTACTTTGTGCCAGAACATATTTGATGGTATAGACAAGCCACTCTGAAAAATGTGTGCTATAATTTTAAGAGTCAATCAAGGAGGCTGGAATGATTATTGCAAGATGTAGTGAAATCAATGCAGAGAAACATTTTATGTTTCATACTTCATTTAGATTGATCACGGTGCGCTTCATTGAATTCTCTTCTTTGCCATAGAATTGTCTTGCACTGGAACTTGCCAACTAGGCAGACAAATGACTCGAAAACGTGCGGATTCGAGAAGCTCTTTTCATTTCATGATTTACATCGGAATCGTGTGGAATGACTGTCCTGAGCTGTTGCTTTGCAAGGCGGGTAGGGTTCTCAGCAATCTTTCCCAGCATATCCTAGCCAGAGTGGAACGTAACCGTCACTTTCTAAGGGCACTCTTGGAAAGATTGATTCCGGTACTCACAGCAATACTGGTTGTGAAATGAACCTCTAGATAAAGCTCACCAATTCTGAGTTTTCTCATTCTATTTTAGTCATGAAATATACTACACTTTAATGTTTCTAGTGGAGGTCACTGGAATGAATGATGTATTGAAGTCTATTAATAACGAATCGAGTATCTAGC
Organism: Chloroceryle amazona; assembly: GCA_027560015.1. Taxonomy (NCBI): domain Eukaryota; kingdom Metazoa; phylum Chordata; class Aves; order Coraciiformes; family Cerylidae; genus Chloroceryle; species Chloroceryle amazona. The sequence continues at coordinate 13,417 of JANHFX010003092.1, read as the reverse complement.
AACTCTTTGACATCTCTTTTATTTATGATTTGATGTCCATATTGTAATGAAGTACCAGCTTGGGTTATGTCAACCAATTAAAACCGAGATTGTGACCGACTTTGAACTCATTTGTTAGTGACATCAAAATACTTCTTTTTAATCAGAAGGAAGTCACATCTGTGGTAAGGTGAGTTAGAAGAATATTTTATAACTATCTAAAAGTTAATCATAATTCTAAGTCCTTGACTTCCACTTCGCTTCTTGCAGGTTATAACCCCCCTTTTTCTGATTCCTTCTGTAGTTCTCCCAGTCCCTGAACAAGCATACACCAGTGTTATTGAAAAAGGGTAGTACTGCTTCATTAGAAGTTCAAGTTAATTGTCAAAGGATACCTGATTTAAGCGCTGTCATTATTATTTTACTGCATGCTTTAAGAGTTTGTTACTAACAGGGTAGGTGGAATAGTAGTGGAAATCAAATTTGTTTCTTTTTCCATCCACTGTTAATGAAACAAAAGAAAACAAAAAACTCTTAAAGTACGCAGTAATCCATCGTAAATGGATTGTAAATTGTAATTGCTTATTTGCAAATCCATTATAAATGAAATTTAGTTTTTGGGTTATAATGCTCTGATGTTTATTCCACTAATCACACTATGCCACTAATCTGAGTGATTTTAGATTTGATAATAAATCATTAATCCCATAGCAGACTGTGTTTGATAAGGCATCTCTGCCAGTATATTAAGGGGATTATTTTCCGTAACCCCAAATCATTGCCATCACAAGATGAGCTGTCTTTAGAAGAAGTAATGAAGTTGAGCTTCTCAGCTGTTGATGGTGATGCAAATAACCGGGGGAAAGACACCAGGAAACTGTAGAAATGGATTTTATTTTTTTTCTTCTAATTGTTTAGCTATCTATCCAGGTCAAAATTGCCCCTGCTCTGTTTGATGAAAACAAGTTCTTGCGTTTAGAGGTTCTACAGCTACTTGGAAATCAATGATTCATCGCTAAATCTACATCTTATTTAAACAGAGGAGAAACAAAATATATGATGTCCCTTCCAAACATGGCAAGTTCTTCCAAGAAATATAAATCTATAGCACTTAAACATCACCAGTAGAGTTTTTATTGAGGGTGTACATTACGTGTGTAAGTTTGTATGGTATAATACGTTACATGAACCCTCTTTTTCTTCTAAAACCCCTTCTTTGTAAGTAAATTTGGTGACGTTTTATAACATTTGAGAGTAGTTGTCATGGAAACACAAAGCTCAGTGATGTTTTTCAATAGCGCTGATTGGTTAGAAAAAATATTTTGACACCATGTTATTTTCATCTTGAAAACTTGGTTAAAAAACATCTTAACATTGTTGTGTAAAGTCAAGAGCATAACACAGGAGAGGCAGTCATGTAACGCAGCTGTCATGATAATATATTACCTTCTTACTGCAATTTTTAAAATGGATTATTGTTGCTATGGCATCAGATAACAGGAAAAGCCACCATGACTGCTGGAAGACTTTCAGCAAAACAGCCTAGCTTGCTTAGTTGGATGGAAGAACTATTTTACATATGCCCCACTTTTTCTATCTAGTGTTTCCTGTTGTGTTCATCTTCCGTGCAGCCTGTTAGAATAGAGCTAAATGGAAGGGACTCTTGCAATTTACTTTTTTATCCCATGGTTTCTTACGTGGTCATTCCCTTTGGTTTACTGCAGTTGCTTATTAGAGACCTGGTAAGTACGTTCAAGTGACTGAATTTAACCTCTTTCATGTCAGAATGCAGTGATGCCATGTAACACGTGTGGCCTGCTGTGTCTGTACTTACTGAAGGTCCTCGCAGCTCTTTCACAGTTTTGTCCCTCAGCGTTTTATATTTGATGTAAATGACTGGAATTCCACTGACCTAATAACATCATTTTGAATTAAAGTAGGTAGAAATTGTGCTGAGATTCACAGAGCTTGAAATTTGACTGTGGTCCATTGAAGCCCAGGAGTTATTACATGCCTCTCTCTTTCTTTTTGTGTTAGAATTGCAGTATAAATATCTGGAAATGAGTAAGAGCGTGGCTAGAGCTCACTGTTGTCTCTGGAGAAGTGAGCTAGAGCAATTCTCATTGTAGCTCTGCAGGCTTTAGTCACCAGGCTAATAGCAGTAGCACAGAAGTTAGCGATGGGCTGAGTTTTATTTGCTGATGAGATATTGGTGTGATCTTTTGGTAATGTGCCATTTTGTGTAGTAAATTAGTTAGCCTTATTCCCATTCTCCAGGAGAAGAGAAAAATGAGTTTCCAGGTGATGGTTGTGTGGCAGAACGTAGACAGGAGGTGAGGTGTCTGCTCCCCATGGCTGTTATCTTTTCCCCAGGGTCAGGAGGACTGGCCCCTGAGGGGCACTGAGAGTATATGAGGATCACAGAACCAAGTCCAGTCCTTCAAAGCCTTGTCCTTCTCAGCAAAAGTATCCATCGCACTGGAAAGGAAGCCCACCTCTATGTTCTGGTGAAATCAGTTTCTAGATCTGGAAGGTGCTCCTTTGTGGTATATTTTATAATAACCTGATTGTAGGATGTTCTCAAACCTCTGGATTCTTTGAAAGATGTATCCCAAGGCAGATTATTTTTGAGTCTAATCAAACTCTAGTCTTGCAGTTGAAGGAGTTAGGTCTATATGCAAAGGCCTTTGCTCAGAAGTTAGTGCATTGGCTCTGAGAAAACAGGACACATTTGATACAATTTCATATCTTTGGAATATTCTGGCTAGCTGTAAGAAATATTTTATCCTTCTATTTCTGAATTTCCCCTGTAGAGGAAGAAAGAACAGCATTCGAGGTGTGTTTCATTATTTGTACAAACTAAAATACTTGACCTCTTGTGGATGTACAAGGAGAGCTGAAGTTGGTTGAGGTTGCCTGATACCATGTGGAAATTATGTTATTAACCCTCCAATCTAAATTCTTCACCTGCACTTCACCCGTGACACATTATTAATGTACTGTCTTGTAATGTAAAATGCTGCCAAGTTTGGAAACTGTGTTCCTTCAGATGAGTTCTTTTGAGGTTTTCTTCTGATCTTTGTGTGATTTCTGTCATGCTCTGATACATAATTTTATGGCTAACATCTTTGAAACTCCAAGCATTTGGCTTACTCATATTTTCACAATGAAGAAGCAAGTGTAGAAGATTAAATGAAAGCTCAAAGTAGATCCAAATCCAGCCTAATATATATTTTTTTTTATTATTATTATGGACTATTCTTAACAGCCAAAAGCTCTTAAAAAGCCAAAAGGAACAAAAAAACCCAAAAACCAGGACTGAGTTGGGTTAGAAATAGTGTTTCAGGAAAATTATCTAGGAAAGAATAAAAGGAATTGTTTGATCATTTTGCCTGGTAAACTTTCTGTAGCTGCAGTTCAGTACACCTGGATTTCAATTAATCCCTCATAGAAGCAGCTGAAAACAGATCTCATTTTAGGGTTGTGTACCAGCTCACATCGAGACTGTGGTTTGTCTCGTGAGTAAAGTTGAAGCATTAGGAAAGATTGCACCGTCTGCTAGAGACAGAAGAATTAAGCATCGGTGGCTTTTTCACAGGGAGATAGTTGTAATGAATATATGTATAGAAAATAGGATAAGACAGACAGAACTATTCGAGATACGCTGGATAAACTCCGGATAGCAGCAGCTCAGATAAAGCTCCACAACTTGGGCTTCCCCAGCAAGTACTTTTGTCTCATCACTGACCTCCCAGGCTGTCCCTTTTAGCTGTAGTTATTTTCTGTGGGTAGAATGACAATAAAAGGAAGAAAGAATTATTTCCTATTACCATGCTACAAGATGATAAAAAGAAATTTCATGAGAAGTTCAGTACTTGCTAATCTTTAAAAAGGGTCAAACAGTAGTAGAAAGAACCTACCTTTTATGAGTCCGATACATAAGAACACTTGAGTGTTCAAGTCATATTTATTTTTTTCTTTTACAGTATAAAATTCCAAAAAAACCCAAAGATATCCGGGGATTTTGTTAAACAATTGACTAAGATAAAAATTCTTGAAGGGACTTTTTTCCTGGATATTTTGGTTGCAACAGAAATAGTTGTTTGTAAAGTCCTGGCAGTTTTAGGTATAAATATTCCAGCAGTTAATCAGCTCTTACCTATAAAATGTGTTAGAGAAATCATGTATTACTGCACTAGCAAGAATGTCTGTGTCTCCAAAGTCAGGTCATTAAAAACAGAAAAGAAAAAAAAACAGTTAATGCAATAAAGGTTGAGTGAATACGAAGGAAACGCTTTACTCCTAGTGAGACTTATGAGGCTTGACAACACGTCTGATGAGTCAGTAAATGGTTGGAAGTTATGTAGGTAATGTGCTGTATGGAAGATGAACTCAAGCAAGCATGAGAGAGGGATGACCAATTATGTGTGTCTCCTAAGTTGAGAGCAGTACTCTCGGGGAACAGGCAATGCAGAAACGAAGGGAAACACTGGATTTCTTTCCTTGAAGAAGCATAAAATACGTCTAAATAGTCTTTTGCCTTCAGTATTAAACCATCTGGAGAACATCTCTCTCTCAGGAACTATAGTCATTTCTGTAATGCTTGACTTTACACCTTTCTGGCTTGATTTTTATTGTTTCCTCCTTGTATTTGCTGGGGGGGTTCTTGTGTGGGTGTTTTTTTGGTTGGCTGGTTTTTGTTTTGGGGGTTTTTTTGGTCCTTTTTTTTTGAAGTTTGCTCTGAATTTCAGACAATTCTCTGGAAACAGGAAATTCTCAGCAGTATTGCTCCTAAAAAAAAATCCTTGTGAGGCGAGTAAATGATACAGTTTGCAGCAAATGGACTTTGAATTAAATTTTCTCTAGTGTTTAGAAGATGTGAAAAATGAAATTAAATTACTCTTGTCAGCTGGTAAGGTTTTAAAATGTTGTTAAAAAATGTGCACAGCCCTAGAATTAATTTTGGTATAGCTCGGTGTATTGGGGGGGGGGGAATGAAGTGACATGCTGCATAGAAATAGCAAGTGTAGACTTACATTTCTGCAACTACAATTAAATTTAAGCTTTGGTGTTCACAGAAAGCAGCTCACCACATTAAAAATAGAAAAAGGAAAATGCTTTTAAAAAGTATTATCAAATGAATTAAAACTGCAGCAAAGGGAACAATTTCTTGTATAAATGTGTTTTCTTCTAGGAATACCATAGTCTCTGTTACCTCCTGTCTTGAATGACACATTCTGGCCCACGTTATTTGGTAAACCCCACATTTAATAGTTAGGACTGAATCTTGCATTGTATTACCCACTGAAGTCAGTGGAGTGGGGGCTTCTGTCAGCTGAACTTCTAACCTGGTTGAAGGGGGTTTATTTTGTCTTCCAACCTGCTGCAGAGACTTCTGGTATTGAGAATTTGAAGTGCAGGAGATTTGTTAAACTTAGCTTGATTTCAGAATGTACTTCTTTCTCCAAGATTGATTCTGTAAGGTCTCAACTGCCAGTTCTCACAGTTCCAGGTGTCACCATGGCAGACCGTACCAAGAGGAGTCAATTTTTCTGCTATACTGTATTTGGCCAATTCCCTTTCTCACTGCTACTTGTGATGAAGGCTCAGCAGTTACAATTCTCAACCATGCTTTTCTGTGTGGTTTCTTATTGCCTTGACCTGAAGGGAAAAAAAAGAAAAAAAAGTTTAAAAAAAAAAAAATTGCCAAAGAAGTGGTGACGGTGTGGTATTGCAATAGTAGTCATCAGTTCAGGTGTGCAAAGAACTGAATTCATGTAGAAGAATTGTCTTTCTTTGTCAGGCTTGGACTCAACAAGTCTGAGCGCAGTTGGGATCTCTGGGTACACAACATTGCAGGTTCCTTTGGGCAGGTTGCTTTGGGTATTTTTATCATGTAATGTTGAGATCTCTGATCTTGCATAGAGAACTTACAGCCTTGGGAGATAAACTTTATCATCTTGAGTACGGCAATACTCCCTCTTCTGTTTATGTGCTTTTACACCTCAAGAGGAGTATGCGCTTTGTGTGCTTTGTTTCAATACCTGTCGATGGGGGTTGTTAGAGTATATGAAGTGTTAGAAGTACCATCACTTAGTGAGGGTACCACATCCAACATATGAATGGTCTCGGGCTGAGCATTGACTGGTACATGGTGTCAGGTCCCGATCACGTATGAAAAACACAATCATCAGTTGATAATCTCACGTGGCATGAACAATCTAAGGCAGAGTTTTTTATTTCTCTAATTTAATTCTTATTTAGGTACAGATAAAAGACAGGGGTGAATGAGTTACTTGGGTGACTGTTATAGACAAATTTGGGTGGATTAGCAGGACTGGCAAGTCTGTTTCATCTGGTTCCTCTTTCTTTTACTGAGATAAGTAAGAAAAAACCATACATAAACAATGTGTCTCAAAGCTTTTATCATTTTAATGGTTTTTCATATTTGCATAAACATGTGTTTAGTTTTTTAGAAGCAGTGACCTAAAATGCAAGATGCAGAGTGTTGCTGGCCTGCCACTTGGGCCTCTCACGTTGATCGTTCTGTCCCCGGGGCTTGGCAAAGGGAGCCTGGTACATTTTGAAATTATCTGTCCAGGGAGAAAAAAAAACCTGACTCGGAGGTTCTAGACCTTCTGTTGCTGATTTTATTATCTGTACATTTTTCTCCTGGAATTATTTTGCTATTTTACTTTCTATAGATTATGCTTGTGACAAAATTTTCCTTTCATCGGGAACCACTGTAGCAAGAACAACAAATACTCCAGTGTTCATAGCTCTCATTTGTACGTGTGTAGCTATCATCGAACGTCAGTCCCCAGTAGGAATCAATCACTGTAGGAACTCCTGCCAATATTTCTTTTCCACTGCAGAGGAGTCTTCTGATTTGTACTGTCTCTATTCTTGTGTATTTTATGCCACTAATTCCAAACAAAACCCGTTGGAAGAATTTGCATCTGGCAGTATGTATGTTTGTGGATATTTAAACTGATATCAGTATATTTAGAGCATTAGTGAGCAGTTCTCAAGTTCAGTCTACATGGAAAAGTAATTATATGGATCACTGATTAGGTAGAGTCTCCCCAGGAAGTTAAAAATTGTCCTGAAAAAGGTGATTTAAATCACCAAGCCTCTGCCATGAGCACAGCGCCCTTTCGCACCGTCTTCCCAAGTGTTGAAAGCTCACGCCTGAATGAATTGTAGTCCAGATATAAGCAAATTGAAATCTCAGCTGTCTTCTCCAAGATGATTAGACTTGACAAAATCATTCACCCAGGGATGTTTTAGAGAACTGCCATGATGGAACTTTGGGAAAGGTGGTTCTAGTGAAGCAGATTTGTGAGCTGGTGATAGAAAATTATGCCGGTTTCCCATAGGAATTATGAGACTATGGGCTGACAACAGCAATATATTCACTGCTACTTTTCCTTTGCCACAGTCCTGGACAGCTTGGTGGGTAGCTGGTGTCATGATGGGAGAGACAGATGTCTCCAAAAGTTACAGCTACTTCTTGGAAATGTGGCAGTTACCTTAGCAGCAATATTCTGCAGCCCCACTTCTCTCGTTCCCTGAGTGAAGAGGCAAGGAGGCTTTCCAGAGATTAGAAGATGAGGCTTTTTGAATTCACTACCTCTTTTACCGTGTATGACTAATTCTTAGATTTGGAACATAGTCATTTTATTTTGCATTTTATCCTGTTGAGAGACCTAAAAAGGGGACTAGAAGCAGACAGCATGATTCTTACCTCTGCCTGCCTCCTAAATTTCATTTTCAAGTTTCAACGATCTGCAGTATTGGTGATGAATTTTCTTGCCTTCACCAATACCCTAAGATACCATCAAGACTCCCAGGATACTTACACCTCAAACATGCAGATCATAAGGAGGGCTCTAGGAATCCCTTGCAGGAGGAGATGACAGTTCTTTAAGCAGCACGCTCCTCCGTAGAGCTGCGCGTTGGATGCTGTCGGGCTGCCAAGTCCCTGGTGTTGCTGGGATCCCGATCTAAGGACCCACATCTCTGCCAAGATGCTTCTCTACACAGAACTCAGTTTACTGAGCAACCCGCCTTGCTGACACAGCTTTTCACCTCTTACCCAAGAGAATGGAAGCAGCCCTGGAACACCTCATGAATAATGTATCTCTCTCATGTACGAGTCGAGTCATACTCTGTTCTGGAACTCTGCAGGCGGCTGCCAGATCCCTCACTGGTAAACCAGGAGACTCTGCCAGTCTTTGCCTCCTGAAGAGTAAAGCAGAGCATAACTACGGTGGCAGGCAGTCCTCAAACACTGTAAACATTCTGCTCTGGTGCGGTATATTAATTTGTATCTCTATTAACAAGAGAAAGAATATGGGAAAATTTCTTCCAACTTTAAGAAGTTTCATTCTGGCAGATCTAAAAGAAACGGCTTTTATGATAATGTCTGCTGGACCTTGAGTCCAGCCCTTGTAATCTTCAACCAAAAATTCTTTTCTGATTCTCAGACACAAAGATAGAACTTTCCTAACAGAGTTGGTTATGGCGGTGCAAGTGACAGAAGCAGCTTTTTCTTGTGCTGATGGCAGTTTATGGATGACACGGGAAGCTTTGGAATACTGTGATGTGGATGCAATTATATGGAATGTAAAATCCAAATTGAGTTGTGGCTCCTTATCACAACAGTCATCAGAATATCTACTTGCTTTCTTCTGTGCCGTCTCTTTCAGATAATGTCTGTGAAAGACCTGAGGAGTCAAGCTGTTAGGCTGGCTTTATGCAAACTATTTCCAAAGCTCTTTCAGATATCCACCTACTGAACAGAACCTTTTTGGAAGTGAAATATAAGGAAGACTGTGGAAAATACTTTTTTTTCACCTAAGAGATTTGAATGTCTTAAGTCTGTAGAAAACAGGTGGGGTTTTGATTTTTTTTATCGTCTCCAAAATGTGTTCAACTCTCAAAGAACAGTGACGTCCAGAGGAAGGTTGATCCATCACATGAGTGAATTTCAGTGTATAAATATTGTGTAACACTCATATTTTCTCTTGTACTGAGATTGAGAGACCCCATTCTTTATTTTAGGTTACAGTAGTCATTCATCTACCATTGTTTATAAGGGACAAAGAGCTCAATGATGCAAAGATGACTTGGTGCAGCATAATCTCTACCCCTGGGATGACTAGTGTTCTGATCTGGATCAAATCACAAATATAAATTCAACAGTTGGGCCTTCTTGTTCAACTTGGGTTAATTCACATGATCTAGTGGAACGTTACGAGCTGTAGTAAAAGCACATTTAGGAAGAGTGCTGGTGTCCACAGACAGGTGAGCGTGCCACGAGGTTTTCTGCAGGTTATTGGCATCTTCAGGGAAGCAGGGGATCTCATGCAGTGGATGAGTTCAGTTAGAATTTCTAAACCGTTGGTGGCTGTGTTTAACTTAATGTACCACTTCTTATTAGGAAGGCTGTGTCCTGAGGACTTGTAAATGCAGTCTGATCTGTGGGATGCTGTCCTTCTCTGTTCTTGGCCCGCATCACCCACATCTAAGTGAGGAATAATCCTTGTTACCTCTTGGTTTTGTTCTACCACCTGAGTCTCATAGCACTCCCTGCTTCCAGTCTTCCTTCCTTCCCTGTTACTCACTTCTCCCTTTCTTTTCCTTTCCCTCTTGGATTTTTTTCCTTTAACCCATGTATACCTCTGCAATGAAATTTGAAGCAAATACATGGAAATGTGAACCACCTTTCAAAAATTTCATTTGTATTCTGCATCTTTTCCCCCTCATCCTTTTGTCCGTTCTCAATTAAGTGGAAGATGGACCAAACCAGGAGTTCCTAACCATCCTGCTGCAGTCTGTCTGACATAATCACTAATAATGATAATTCTTCTACTTTCTGAACTTGTACTGTGTTTTATTAAAGTGGATAAATCATCAGAGATGCTAACCACACTTCAATACATAGGAATTTCTTTTCAATACTTATGTTGAAGTGATCAGATCTCATTCACAGATGTTCAGGACACCCATAAATCCAGTTAAGTCAACAAATACAAGGGTATAAGGGTGCTTTATGGTCATGTCGGTAGAATATCAATGAATCAAAAATTACTAGTATTTCAGACAAAACGAGTAGCAAGTTGTGTAAGTACTGGTCACAGTACAGTTCATTATGCTGTCTGCCAGTGAGGATGCCAGGTAGTCACCAAGTAGTCTAGTGAACAATGAAAGATAGCAGCCCTCGGGAAGACATGCAAGACAGTCTGCTTCAGAAGATCACTCAAACACTTGTCAATCAATAAAATTGGAATTTGCCCCATTCCCCTTAGCTCTGAGAAGAGAGCCTTGTACTGAGTATAGATTACCATTTCTTGCTGGCTTGGGATTTATAGGTATGGGAGACGGAGCCAAGTCTCCCTGGCTCCTTGATCGCTCGCTGACCTACTCTGTAGCAGTTGTGATCCAAACCCAATCCTTACATGCTCTCTACCTCCCATATTACCCTGCCTCTGTCTCCATGCTGTTACCCTATCAATATCCCATAATATGGAGAGCTTATGCATGAAGGCAAGCAGACTGATATGGTTTCGGTTAAAATACTGCTGCTGTTTCCTTCTATTATTGACATACTCTGAGTCAGTTGTTTGAAATGGGCCCTGGAGCTGTGCTGCCTAAACATCAGGGAAGGTGTTGAGTATTGACTGCTACTCCCAGGAGACCGGCTCTTACTCTTGAGGAGACCTTTTCTTGAGGATGGATTTAGACCAAGTCCATCTGTTTATGACAGACTGTCCTTCATGTTACAGCATCTGCTGTGGAAAAAAAAAAAAAAGGCAGTTGATTGGCTTAAACCAAATGAAAGCAAGAAAACTTTCAACATAGAAAAACTTACTTGATGGGAGAGTGTCAGAAGTAATTATACTGAGTTAAAAACCACCACCAAACAAATAAACTTGTGGAAGTAATGCAGCTATTAGAATTAATGTGTTTATGCCCAGATGAACAGCTGTCCAGAAAAATCAGTCAGGTTTATGAACAGCACATGAATTTAGTGACAGCTGGTAATTCTGTTAACCATAGCAAAGCTACAGGCAAAGGATATCACAACAACACTGTTTATAAGGAGAGATGAAACAAAACCCATTTCTGTACAAAAAAAGGGGCATGCGCACGTGTATGTGGGCGTGCACGTGTGCGAGGTGAGTCACTGAGAGCAAGTCTTGCAGACATACTCTAGCAATAACTAAAGAGTTTTCAGATCAAGGAGAAGACTGAGGTAGGTAAGGCATGACACGGAAAGCTTCTTCTAATGAATGAACAAAAAGTAGACGGGAAGTAGGATGGTCTGCAGTACTTGTTTGCCTCCGGCAAGCTTGAGGCATATTTAAGACACTTAAGGCCACATCAGCTTAGGAAATAACATTACTTTGTTCTACGGTCTTATGAACTAACTTGGCTTCTTACAAAACTTCCATAGCTTTTGATCTTCTTTTTTTCTTCTCCTCATGTTCTTCTGCCAAAGTCAGAGAAGGGGCAGCATCGAAATGCATAAATGCATGGCTTTTATGTGAACTGCATCTCTAACGACTTTCCTTTGTACTTGTATAAATTTAAGCTACTCTGACCAAGTTGTTCTTAATAAATTTAGCCCTCTGAGTCTCTATAACGCTTGGAGTGAGTTCAAGAGGACTAACTTTCCAAATGTAAATGCAGTGTGAGGTTAACACTTGCAGTGGAATAATTTAAAGAGTCCAGGAAGTTGCTGCCGCACAGTCTTTGCCGTTGACTCCTTACTGGTCTGTTTCCTGGAATTTGTGCTACAAAAAGAGGGTAACGTCTACGCAGCTGCATACTTCAATTGGGTAGAGGGAAATCGAGCTTCAGGTCTAGCAGAAAAAGCAGTGAAAATACAGGTGATTGTATTCATCTTCTGAAGGAAAATGAAGAGGTGATTTGGCTACAGACTCTCATCAACTCACCAAAGGAAGACTTTCCGTTAGATGGCACATAAATAAAAACTGGTGTCAGGACAGCAGGCAGGATTCTTGTAGTATTAGGGACCATTGTTAACAATGTTTTTAGGTACTGAAATATAACAGTAGTCACTGGATTTTATCACGAGAGTGTCTGCTTTGACAGTCCTTTTCTTTTTTGGAGGATTTTTTTCAGATATTTCAAAAGAGGGTAAAGCTCAATCAGTGACATGACTTGGTGTTAAAATTGCAGGTACTTTTGTCACCTAAATTTGAGTTTAATTCACATAATTTCTGTCTGGTTTAGCTGTTGCTGATAATCCATTTGGAAAAATGGAAGAGAGAATTCTCCACTGTTACTGTTTTGCTACCTCATTGGAGGTAACAGAACCTCCAGTGTGTTAACATCACAGAAACAAAACGTGCTTGTGTCTTCTCTGTGTTCTTGTCACTGCTTCTGCAGGCTTCAATGGATGGCTTTTTTGTGACAACAGGATTAATTAATTAATATACTTGTCTTTAAACTGGGAAGGTGATAGTCTGAGGAGATGAAACCTTACAGTATTGCAACTTAACCTTTTTTTTTTTCTTCGTTTAAAGCAAAATCCATCTGAAGGGAAAAATGCTTCCTTTTCTACTTCAGTAAGTGCACAGATTTTGGGTTATGTGTTGCTTTTTTTTTTTTCTGGCATGTAAGATGGTGAGTCAAAGGCCTGAGCATGCGTAAGGGCTCTTTCTCACTTTGTGTCAAGGTATTGGTGTTTGACATGTCTTGGCTGCTGTGGCATTACTGTGATTCATCTCAACATATTAATGTAACAGAACATGACTGATGTAACAGCGTGTGACATATCAAAACAACACTATCAGAGGCCAAGGAATTCCATTTTTAATACTGCTGCAAAGAGGCTATTAATTTCTTTGAGAGTTTATTTTCACTCGCATACTTGTGAAATTTTTGTCATTTTGATCTGAATCCAAGTGAATTTCTCAGGTCTTAGGAGCAGCATCTTTATTTTAAAAGACAGAGTTCAGATACAAGGCCCTGAAACATGATCAAGGTCTGAACGTGCATCATTTTTGATGGACAAAAAAAGGAATCAAACCTTCAGTATGTAAATTAGTTTTTTCTTTTCCCAAATGTCTTTTTTCTGCATCTGCATAGTTTAGAAGTTTGTTTAACCACAAACCTGAGTTCAGAGTCTGCTTTTAGGGCTTTTGCTTATTATAAACATATGAAGACATCAAAGTGGAGTTCCTTAGGGGTCTGCTCTGGGTCCATTGCTGTTTAATGTCTTTGTTGGTGACATGAACACTGGCATCGAGTGCAGCCTCAGCAAGTTCACCGATGCCACCGAGCTGAGCGGTGCGGTGGACTCGCTTGAGGGGAGGGAGGATGTCATTCAGAGAGACCTTGACAGGCTTGAGAAATGGGCCGGTGCGAACTGCGTGAGGTTCAGCAAGTCCAAGTGCAAGGTCCT
>JANHFX010003091.1:110166-123792 GCA_027560015.1 Chloroceryle amazona | reverse complement strand
GGTAGATGACCTCTAAAGGTCCCTTCCAACCCAGACATTTCTATGTTTCTACTATGGCTGAAGTTTGGTCAACAGAAGGTAAACAGGCATTAGGCTAGTGCTTCTCATTACTTGGACTCCTGGCTGTTTGACACTATAGAATACTGCCTACTTTAATAAATTTAACATTCCTATGGTAAGCATTTATGCCAGATAGACATGGAACATAAGACAGAATGAGAGAATATCTGATAAGACAAGAACAATAACCATGAGGAGAAAAGCTCTTACCAGGAGTAGTTTGCTTGAAGGAAAATGTGACTTTTCTCTGAAATGAAGACTACTTCAGGGCTGGCCAGAGGCCAAAAGCAGCCCTCAGAGCTGAGGGACAGCTCCTTCCATGGACAAATAGGATACAAGGGAGGGGAAAAAGGGCAAGCTACCTCTCTAATAAGAGTGAACCTCTCAGGAACTCACCTCCAGTCCTTTTCAGAGCCTGGAAAAGTGGCTTTAACTTATAATTTATCCTGAGATAGCAGACATTTATTACTTTACCCTGAAAGATATCCTAAAGTCATCTTGAGAGCTCCCTTTGCCTGTACACTGTATGGACACCTCTTGCAGTTTCCTCTGGTCTTGGTACAGACAAACCATTTGGAGAATGTAACAAAAAAACAATCACAATTGTACCTATGAAGTTTTAAATCAGATTAAATCAATGAGGAAACAGAAAAATTGTTAAGTACTGGTTTTATTCTGTGAAATTCTAAAAGAGGACCTAAGCTGAAAAGAAACTTTCCACACAGGAAAAGCCACAGCAAACATTACTCAGTACAAACCACTGCTGGAGTTTGTCATGGGCTTTGCTTAACCAGTATTAGTGAGAGTCAGAAAAGTACCTTCTCCAAGATGAATCCTGACAGGACAGGGAGGAGGAGACAGTGTGGAGGGGCAGACCCAGAAGTCCCTATGACTAGAGCAGAAGCTTGTTCACACTGGAACTGCTTTAACATTATGTCTGTAATCCACAAACTTTTCTTTTTGTCTCCTGCAAGACTGCATTCAGAAATGGTGGTGCAACCCTTCATGGCAGTTTTCAGAGTCAGTCCACCTACAAAGGAGAAGTACATGCCATGCATCAGGGAAAACAATGTCCTTAGTTATTCCCTACTTGGTCAATGAGGTCCCCATTTCCACCCCAAGAACTGCTCATTCCTTACATCCAGTTGCCCCCAAACCCACTAACCCTCAATGAATTTGAAGAAGCAGCACCTCAGTTGACCTGAATTACAAAGGGTTTGTCTTTTCTGTCTTTCTGCTGAACAAAACCTTTTTTTTTTAATCTAGACATTTTAATTTCCATATTGAAAAGCTTTTAAATTGTTTTCATTCTTACATTTAAAGATTCTTCTGTTCAAACCTTGCCTAGCTTCCTAAAGAAACCAGGGCTGTGCGATAGTACTCCAAGTATTCAATGTCTCCTCTGTCTGACCCATTCATGACATTTGAACTGGATGACTGTCTTTCAGCCAAATGTTACATAGGGGTGAGAAGCTTCAAAGACATTACAGGCTGAGACATTTATTCAGATAAATCCTTTCTCTAAGGCCTTACAGGATTTAGCCTAATCAACAGTGAACCCCCCATTCACGTTCCCACTGAAGGAGAGCCTGTAACACAAACTTGTCCTTTACCCACACTAGAGCATATACCTGAGAAGGAGATTTGAGAAGTTGCTGGGTGCCTAACTCCCTATTCAGGTATTCTTGCTCCCATTGTTTGCTTTTGCTCACACTGTTTGTGATTCTCTGATGCATGGGTTATGAAAGTCTGAAATATTCTGCTGGACGTTTTTGTCTCAAATAATACAAATAATGTATAAGGGCACTCCATTAGTTCCTCATGTTTCTTTCTCTTCTACACCACTGCTTCTTCTGCACAGCTAATCACTTTGCCCATGTATCTGATTGCTTCAGGGTCCAGTTCTGCTCTTGACTTCAGTTACACCATGCTATGAGGGATCCCAACAATTATCTGTCCATGGTGGGGAAGAAGGAAGGAAAAACACCCCTGTTGTCATGAAGACAGCCCCATATAAAAGGTAGTTACCAGAATTTATTAACCCAGCAAGGTCAATGCACTGGGTTTCAGATCCAGTGCAGTTTACAATTTCGTTACCGCACTGGAAGGAGTCAATGCTGTAGCAGGCGGGACACTGGTATCCATTGGGCACGTTGTCCTCTGGGGGCACTGGAAGGAAAGAGACAGGCCATAACTGGTTTAATGAGGGAATGAGAGGAATAAGCCAGGTGATGGCTTAGCCTAGAAGGCCTCACCTTGGCACAGGGTAGACAGAGAGGGGACGCAGTATAGGGAAAAAGACAGCTTACATAAAACAGAGATTGATCGACAGTCATAGCCTGTGCAGCAAGCCAGCTGGCTCCTGCTTTTCACAGTCCCATAGTTCATAGTGATAGGACCAAGATGGCACATACTGGATGACAGGCAGGACTTGATGGATGAAGGGATTGCTAACCCCCCTGTAATGAAGCAGGAGGAAGTGCCAAGTCATTAACCAAAGGTAACTCCTTTCCCCTCCGTTTAGTTCCTGCAGCAGCAACTGCTAAGCAGCTGTCCTGGAACCTGAGAGGGTCCTGGGGACAATGGAGCCCCTCTGAAAGCAGCACTAGTTATCCTGGTGATCTCAGAGTAATGAGGATGCTATCACACCTGATACACTAGTAACAAATTTCTTCTTTTCCACATTGTGGTTAAAACCAAGAGCAGGTCACAGCTCCCCTGCAGCTGGCCAGCTGGCCTTGATGCAGATGTTCACCTCAGTCACAATAGCACAGCCACAGAGCTTATGGGGTGACCCACACACCTCTAACACATAACCCACTCTTATTCATCCACAGTCCACAGAACACAACATCCATTGCAACCACAAGCATCCTGACACAGGCAAGTCTAGTATTCCCCAAAAGCCAAACCCCAAAGGTGTAATAGGTAGCAGAACAGTTACATTGTCTCTACTGATGCCCCTCCAGTGATTCAAGGATGATGGGTGGCTTTGCACAAGAAGAAGGAAGATATATAGTGGAGATGTCAGCACCAAAGCCAATAGAATAGGAGCCAACCTCCAGTCTAAAAGCCACCAGTCAAATCACTGAAGCTGGGCAGTGACTGAGGCCATGCCACTAGTGCAACCAAGTATGCAGTTGTGTCAGGTCTCAGTATCCATCTTTGGCTTATCAACAATGGGAACAGGATAATAGCTCAGCCCTGGCTGTGCCACCTGGCTGCCTGGTGTCCCCTTCCCTGCTCAAGGAAGGGAGTCAGATGCAGTCCAGTTTCCTCTTCCATCCATGGCCAGTATGCCCTCACTGCTAGACTCCAGCAACCTTGTGTCTTTCATGGTCCAGTCTCTCAACCCAACTGCTCACCTTAGCCAGAATTAGAAACCATTTACTCCTTCCAGTATGCTGCCTAGATCTTTCCCTGCACAACTAAGAACCAAACCCTTCCAGCAGGAAACTGCAGCTCAAGATAGAATACAGAGCATTTCCCATCCCAGACCATCCTGATCTCTGGTCTTCCATCAGTGAAAAGGAAAATGGACAAGTTATCCAAGGACTCAATCATAAGGCAGAGATGGGAAGAGAGACCCATCTCCAGCCCCACTCCAAATGCCATGGTGGCCCACATTCATAGCGGATGTCTCACCTACCTATCGTGACCTCGTAGAGAATGATGCCACAGGTATCTTCACCACCACTACAGTTTTTCATGGGGCCAAAGCAGCTTTTTCCTATGCTGTGACAAACCTCACACTGAAGGGAGGTCCCTGGGGAAAGAAGGAGGACGAATTCCTGGGTAGCAATCATGACAGATATCACTTACCCTTCCATCAATGTTTTGGATCGGCATTTGGTCAGCACTTCTCATAGTCTTTTTCCCTTATTTTCCCTATTTTGTTGCTCAATTTTTTGTTTCTTTTTATGACTTCTATCATTATTTATTCTAGTATGGACTTGAATTTGGGCAAGAGGAAGCCATTTTGGGATAGCATTTTAAATTCTAATGATCAATACCCATCCAGCTTCCCTTGTCTCCTATATAATAATGTTCACTTGGTTTTCCTGGGGTTGCTAAGGAGAAATCTCCACAAACCCCTCCGTTCTGGTAGGTGTTCAGGTGTCCCCGGATTCCCAGGTCCCAGATCCTCTCTTTGCAATGAGCATGGACACCCAAAGGTCTGGGGTTCAAAAGGCTACCAGTGAGTATTGACTGTGCTATGTACATATCCCTTTGTAGGCATTAGGCACTTTATCAGCTGCCTGCCGGAACATCTTGAGCAGACCAGAATATCAGGCAGTCAGCATGAAACCCTTGGACAGGAACAAAGTGTTTATCAACAGAGGACAAATGGCATGTCTTCCCTGACACACTCCCTGGGACCGAAGTGTCCAGCATGTAGATAAGATATCCATGACATGTACCAATTCCCTAAATCCAGATGCAATTTAAAAGCACCTTGCAGTAGCTGTGACATTTACATGGGGCAGCAGGTCTATCACAAGACTTCCAAGACACCGGCAGTCTTCTGGAGCAGAGCCAAAGGACAGCTGAGATGACATATAATGTCTAGAATATCACACAATCCTGGGCTTAAGCAAAATAAATGATCCCCTAAGTTTGTGGTAAATGGTGTCTGGACATCAGTTCAGCCAACCAACAGTCCGTCTGCCTCATAGTAGCCTGAATCACTCCTGTAACTGTCCCAGACAAATCACCAGTGACCACCACGGGACCTTAGACAGCCAGTTCACACTGTAAATGTCTATACCTTCATCTGGATGTTGTCTCATAGCATCCAAGATCCCCCAAGACCACTTACACCGCTACAGTGCAAATGCCCCCAGACGAGCGGTTTGTATGGCTCAGACAACAGAAATAGCCCCACTCATGAAGCACACATTCCCAGACTACTTCCATGTGTCACATCCCTGCAGGTTCCAACGGAAAACTCACCTGGGTCCAGGAAAGCAAGGAAGAAGCTGAAGCCAAGGAACATTTTCATGCTGATGGGATGTAAGCACAGGGAGCTGCCAGGTCTTGCTGAACACAGCACAGTGTGCCACAAAGGTTTTATAAACTGGAGGTAAACAGGGTGTTTTGGGGAAGTGGCAGCTGGGGAAGTGCTCTGAAGAACAGAGCTACTGTAGAGCATTAGCACCAACATCTGTGGGTTTGGGTTTTTTTTTTTTTGTTGTTGTTGTTTTTTTTTTTTCATTTAAAACGCAAGTTCTGCGTTTTCCACTGCTTGAGTAATGCTGTTTCTCTTTCCCTAGTCTAAAGTATACAGCCCGCGGGGAAAGACTGTCTTGCCTGGGGCCTATCAGGTATGTCTCTGATTCAGATTTTGTTTGAACAACATTCAACCTCTGCTGTACATATGAACGATGGAGAAGAAACCATTTGAGCAACCTTGTTGCGCTCTCACCATTAGGCCCAAAGAAGCAAAGGATAGCAAGGGTCAGACAGGAGTTTTCCTCATGGCTGAGTTTTTGCTGGCTGGTTTCCCATCTACCATCCCTTCAGACAGTCAGGAGTTCTCATGTCCCAGGTACAGCAGCAAAGCAGACAGTGTCAAAGCAGTGAGCTTCGTCTCCAAGCTGGTATGCAGCTTCTGTTTGCAAAATGACTGCCAATGCACACCTTGGAGCAGGCTCAGTTAAGGGTTCCTGGGATTGAATATGTCAGAGATGCAAAACACGTCCTCCAGGGTTCAGGTTTTAATATGAAACACTTGGAAGTTGATAAGAAAGCCTTGTGCTGTACCTATGGGCTTTAAATCAAAACAGACAGCAGGGAGAAAGCATTGATGTGGCTATGAGACAGCCTGGTCACAGTTTAGGTAATATTATAGCAAGTTTTCCATGCTTGAGATTTCATAAGGTAATGCCAAGCAGCAGTTGCCATCCTCTCAAAGGTTCCATGGTCTCCATGCAGGTTTTATCAGGATGTGCTGCCTCACTGAAACTGTTCCAAAGATATCCTCTATACTTCTGTCCTGGACCAAACAGGACACAGACAGCTAGTTTATGACCCTTCAGAATATTTTGTATAGACAGCAAGGAAGAATTAAAATGCTCTTGCGCCCTGTCGCAATTGCAGTATTAGCTTCTTGGGTGAGATATTGCTCCAGATAGACTTTCTACTGTGTAGCATAACAGGAGTACTGGGCTCATCTTGCCTCCAAACACAAGGGCAACCCAAGCAATTCCTCCACAGCAGGGGCTTGTAGACCACAAATACAGAAGAATGAATCACAAATATTTACAATGAGGGCGGTAAGACCCTGGCCCAGGTTGCCCAGAGAGGTGGTAGATGCCCCATCCTTGGAAACATTCCAGGTCAGGTTGGATGTGGCTCTGAACAATCTGATTTAATTGAAGATGTCCCTGTGCATGGCAGGGGGTTTGACCTTTAAATGTCCCTTTTAACCCTAAACCATGGTTCTGTGATTCTAAGGGCTGCCTGTGGGGATATACCATGTGGCAAGTAAATTGAGTATGCTGTGGAGGAAGTCTCACCTTGGACCTAGCAGGACTAGGTGTTTAGTGAAGAGCAGAGGAGTATCACTGATGAGGTTTCTTCCTGGTGGACAAACTGTTCCTGGCTCTACCAAAGACTTCCTGCAAATACATAGAGAAAAATTTTAGATCTCCCTGATATTTCCATTCACTCCTTTTCTTTTATTTTGTTTCTCTCTCCCACCTTACTATTTGGGACTAACCTCTTCAGAGAAAAAGTGGTCTTCTGACATTTCCAAATACATTGAGTAGTCCAGTGGGACCTCTTCTTAGCTAAGTCCATGGCACTATGACAATGTAAATTAGTGTGATCACAGAGGGCAAAAGCCTAGGTCCCCCAGCGTCCATAAAGTTAGTATCACAAGGAGACAAGGGAGAAATTGAATTTCTTTTTTCAGGTCAGAAATGGTCTAATGCCACAGTAGATATGTTATAATGGAGTCAAAATTTTGACTGCAGCCAGTCCAGAATTAAAATTCATTCTTCATTGGTTTTAAATCCCAGACTGAATAAAACCCTGTCCCCAGGCAGGGTGGGGTACTCAGATCAGAGTGATCCTGTCATTTAGCTACCTGTGGGTCTGCAGATACAAATATGAATATGGGTGGATGTGGCTGTTTCTGATCATTTTAATTTCAGGCCCTTTCATTTACGATGATTACTGAAGTGCCTGGGGGATTATCCCTGAATGACATGACTACACTAGCCCCACTTAATTATATTGAATTTACCAGTTTCCCATCTCTCATGGAGGGAGGGTGTGAAGCTCCAGCCTTTTCAAGCACATTTTTAGAAATTAAACCAAGTGTAGCAAGGAGGAGCCACAAGCTCACAGTTAAGACTTGTGAGAGAAGGTGGAAACAATAAAGGTGGAGACACCCACTCCTATGACAGATATCTGTAGAAACAAGGTCTAGATAGGAAAAACTACCACAGGAGGCTTACACTGAGCATTGGGTGAAATTTCTAACAGTGACAATAGTGAAGCTAATTGCCTAGAAAGGTGTGGATCCTCCAACCTGGGTGGCATGGCAAAACAAGATAGACAAATATTTATTAGAGAATATTTTAAGTTGATAGGATCCTGCTCTAGGGCTGAGAGATGGATTAGATGCTCACTCTCAAGATTCTCTCTAAATTGGTTCCTATACTCTTAATTTCATGGTGCCCATGAAAGGCCTGTCTTCTGCAGCACGGCCATGTTTCCTGAATCAGAGAAGGCTGATAATACAACAGTCACATTCCACAGAGACATGATACAGGGGCTGGAAAGGTCAGAGAAATTTGTGAGGTGACAAAAGTTAGAAATCCAAACCTGAATGTATCATTGGCAGGAAGGTGAGAAGAACGGGATATGTTCAAAAGATGTTCAGAAGAAGAAAGTTGCTCATCTAGGCTACAGCACAGACAAAAATCATGTGAATTTGTCATGTGGGTTTATGGCAGAAAATGTCAGTGGGTTTCACAGAATCATAGAATCATTTAGTTTGGA
The DNA here is from genome assembly GCA_027560015.1 of Chloroceryle amazona. Taxonomy (NCBI): domain Eukaryota; kingdom Metazoa; phylum Chordata; class Aves; order Coraciiformes; family Cerylidae; genus Chloroceryle; species Chloroceryle amazona. The sequence continues at coordinate 115,722 of JANHFX010003091.1, read as the reverse complement.
AAAGACCCTTAGGATCATCAATACCAGCCAGCAACATAATGCTACCAAGTCCACCAATAAACCATAACCCCAAGCACCACATCTACAGGTCTTCTAAATATCTCCAGGGATGGTGACTCCACCACTTGTTCCAATGCTTGGAAACCCTTTCAGTGAAGAAATTTTTCCTAATACCCCATAATTTTTCCTAATACCTCCCCTAATACAACTTAAGGCTGTTTCCTCTTGTCCTAAGCCCAAACATAAAGGTATGTCATGGAAGCATGAAGCTTATTAATCATGTTTACATCACAGCTGAAGAACACAGGTCAGAAAGTGATGGAAAAAGTAAGAAAAGTAGAAGAGGTGTGACAAGAAAGGAAAATATAGAAAGGACTGGGTGTGCAGAGATTGTGTAGGAGATGCTGGAGAAAAGCCTGACGTTGAAGTGGAAGAAGATGCTCAAGGGGGAATGACAATGATGGCTTGCAGAAAGAAGAGAGATCAGAGTTAAGAATAAACCCTCTGCTGGTGAGATCAGCTGCAGACAGGATGAGAACCCTGTTGCTATAGTGAAACACTTGGGAATGAGCTGGGTCAAGGGTAGATCTGACATGGCCCTGAGACCAGGCAAGTGCCCTGCAGCTACCAGCCCTCATTTCTTGCAGTTACTGTGGCTCCAAGGAATGTTAGCACCATTGATGGAGACTTCCCTCTCAGCACCTGGGAAGCCATCAGAGCACTTTCTGCAATGGCAGACAAAATCAAGAACCCCATCAGGGGCTTCTGCAACTGCTCAGCTCACACTGGCAATCTAAATCCAACTGTTATGTCTCACTAAATGTCTCAGTTGTAGATAACCTGGCCTACAGACATCTTTTGACAAACTGGCCATATTCTTTTGAGATTCACTGGGAGTCACTAACTGTGACTGCATTTGACTCAGGAAGCACCAACACTGAAGTATCTGAGTCTGGCAGAGTAGTACAGGGACAGGATTATCATAGATGATTGTTCTGTTCTTCCTCAGGTCTCATCTTATGTGCACTGTTTGATTTGGGGTGGGGTTTTGTTTGTTTGTTTGTTGTTTGTTTGGGGTTTGTTTTATTGTTTGGTTTTTGTTTGGCTGGTTGTTGGTTTTTGATTTATTGGTTTGTATTAGGCTGGGGATTTTTGGTTCTTTTGATGTTGTTAGTTTTTATTTGCTTGTTTGCTTTTTTGCCAGGCTTCTACTCTCAGCAGAGCATAGGTACAGCATCCTGCAGCCAGCTCTAGGGAGGATCATCTCTTGGGTAAAGACAAACCACCCAACAACTGCAGCAGCAGCTCAGTGGGTTTGGGGTGACTGGAGAGGAGCAGAGAAACCCCAATTGCACCTGCTGCCACTGCTTGTAGCTGAGCAGAGAATGGGAATAGGTGAGGCGCAAATCAAGGTAGAGCCCTGAGGAAGAATACAGTCATGTGCATGCTCCAGGTTATGGATGATACAGGCAGATGCATGTCTCCTAGTCAGGTTGAAGCCCTGTACATAGGGTTCTTGAATGGCCTGGGTGCTCAACTGGGTTCAGTCACCCAGGCAGGCAGCAGCCTGTGTGAAAATAATGCAAGATTGGCAAGGAGGATTGTAAACATGCTCAAGTGACTTGTAGCTCAGGTGTCAAAAAACATATATCATTCTAATTGTTGTCTGTCCTTGTGTATTTGACAAGTAGAATATCTGTGTTCAGATAACACAGGTCTGTGAAGGACTCAGAGGCACCTTATCAACCATACTTGAGATTCCTGCCCTGCTGTGGGAAAGATCAAAGCACAGTGGAAAACTAAGCCTGCAAAAATCCCTGATATTCAGGCAAAACCAGCAGCTTCTGAAGTCTTTTTCACGCTCTAGCAAAGACCAAGCTCTACAGTGCCTGAGGTCCTGATTGCGTGCTCTACCCCTGTGCTGATTCAAAGACCTTCTGGTTTATGAGGTCACAAGAATAAATTTACTCTTCTCAGTTCATCCGTGGTTCTGCGATTGGTCTTGCATCCTGTCTGCACCAGCTCACACACAGCCACAGCAGTACTGTCCCCCACTGTCCCCACATTACCAGGACACAGCTGCAGAACCAGGCTGGAGGAGCCATCAGGCCCATCACAGCCATTTTGAACCACAAAGTGCCTCCTTTTCTGTTAGATGGCAGTCTTCACTAGGCCTCAGTAGGCTAACATTTGGGCTACACTACCTTCCTTTTCCTGTGGTGGCAAGAGGACATTTCAGCAGTGAAGTCACCCATAGCCCATAAAAAAAAAAAGGTCTAGAAGAAGAATCAAACCCACCCATGTTCTGAGATGATTATGTGTTCTCCAGGAGAGAGATTGGCAAAACCTGCCAATCTGGTTAACCAGGCATGGAAACATAAGACAACAACCCTAACCACACCATGCAGGGATTAGTATGCCTGTCCTGAAAGGTGAGAACAGGAGGAGTCTTACTGTTTGCCTCCTGGCTACAGGCTGAAGAAGCTTTTGACAAGTCATTTGTTCCAGCTGTTATTGCACAAAGCTTTAATACCCACCAACCAGGTGGTGGGAGGTCAGTAAATATCTAACTGCCACTCCTGATTAAGATCTTCCCAACAGTCCACAAGGCACCCTCTCAGCTGCGTTCCCCGAAGTGCTTCACTAATACCAGGCCAGAGAGAAGAGGATTAATTGTCTCTACCCACATATTGCTCGTCTGGGGTTGAAACAGGAGCTGAGGATGGACAGTCAGTGACAACCAGGTGGTTGAAAGGAGCAAAGTCATCCCTGCTGCCTGCATTATTGCTCACGGTCCTGAGGATTTGTTAATGCATGCCTGGAAGAGCAGCATGCCTGAAACAGGGTGATAATTGACACACATTAATTTCCCACGAGGACTCTTCCATGCACAGTCACATATTCACCTTTAAAGTGATGGTTCTGTTAGTAATGGAGCACCAGCAATGCAGCAAGGGGGAACCACACCCCCAGAGGGAGCCCAGGCAGAGATTCCCGGCGGGCTGTGAGAGCAATGCCTCTGGGCTGAAGGGGGTCACCCCAGCACTGACTCCAAGGTGGTTTCCATGAGTCCTGTCCTTGCTCCTATTCCCAGTGATAGGCTCCTTCTGGCCAGCAATGGATGTAGCCTGCCTGAAAACACCATTAAGGGGTTAGTTTCCAGTCAGGTCATTCCCTTAGGGGGACTGCTCCTGTTGGCAAAGGATTTGGGAACCAAGGAAGAAAAGCTGAAAGTTGGAAAAAAATAGGAATGCAATAAAATAAAACTGTTGCTTAAATGTTTTCTTCTGTGGCTAAAAAAGATGGTGTTTAACATTTACATTTAACATTTTGTTGCACACATGCATCAACACTTTAGTGAAAATGCACGCAATCATATCACTGAATATTTTCAAATCCTGTGGCTTCATTTTTCAGGAGATCAAGACATTGAAAGGACTGCAAAGGACATTTTTTTTTCACCTTTGATCCCACAGCATTTATGGCAATGATGACATTAACATTGATGAATTTTTGGTACAGTGGACCTTAATTACCTTTTCAATTGAAACAATTGCCAAGGAATGCAGCTGCTTTTCTGGCATCCTGGCATAAGGAGAGATTTGCCTGCACTTTAACACGTTCAGTGAGCTTTTTATTCTCACATAAATGATCAGCCATGTTATCTTCAACCAATCAAATCAACATCAACTACTTAATCCACTGGTGGATCATGTCCTTATTATTCACAGTTCTTATAAAACCTTCATATTCCAACCTCCTCTTCAGTGAGTTGCTCCAACATGTAACTTATTTAACATCTGCCAGCATCTGAGTTTGCTTGCTAAGAGAGTTCCAGGCTAGCAGCTGAAGCGGACTAGTTTATCCATTTCAACTGGTCCATTAAGATAAAGGTAATGCTGCCAGGACCTGCTGTCAATAGACAATGAATATGTAAGAGGAGGGGAAGTCTTTCTATACAGTATTAATATCCACACATTTTACTTAAAGTGGAGTAGAAATTCATCATTTCAGGAATCAATTCTAACTGGGCACTCCAGTAAAGTGTCTTGTCTTGTTCTGTGGAAAATTGGCCTGACCCTAAGTCTCTGGCAACTTTAGTTAACGTGCCTAAAAATCTATGTATCTTCTAAATCACTTTCTTGTTTGCCACATTCTATAAAAAGTGCCCCTCCTTCCATATCCCCTCTAAAGCTTGGGGTTGATGATGAAGGTCTCAAGTCCTGGGAATCAAAAGTGATTACTTTTAGCATCTAATTCTCAAGCTCCTTGAACTTGTGAATGAAGCAAGAAGATAATGGTAATTTATAAATTTCCTTCAAAAGCCTAATTATGGGGAGAAAAAAAAAAAAAAAAGGAGTCAGACAAAGCCAACCTGCAGATGAGGCATTCACAGGCTGCAGGTGCTAGGTTGATCTGGGGGATTTTGGAGGACAAAGATTCATTCAGTCCTTTACCTACCTACTGGCTATCCATTGCTCCCATCTGGGCACTTCTGGCCTGCAAAGCCTTCTTAAAACAGGCTACAAGACAGTTGGAAGCAAGAGATTTGTAATGGGTAAAGGGATTAATTTTTCTCCCTTGAGTCCATTTATTCTTTATGACTTTATCACTTTCCCACCCTCTCTTCCCATTCATTCAATTACTAACCAAATCCCAACAGCAGGAAACAAGATCTTATCATGAAGAGTAGTAGTCATGGCTGTGTAAGACCTGCCCTGGAAATGGGCAGAGGCAGCCAAATCAGAAAAATGAAAAATAAATATGTTACCAATAGGTTCAAGACAAAAGGCTAGGCTGTGGCTACAAAGTCTTCCCACGTGGGAAGTATTTGCATGCAGGTATTTCTTTGAACCATCACACAGATACAGCGGCTCTGTTTAAAGCAGAAGTCTTTGAAGTTTGAAGATCCAGCCAACCTCATTTACCACCTTTTCTTAAAGTGAGGTGATTTGTAACTGACTGAACCCTCATTACCATTTCTGGCATCTCATCTCTGAGACTTCTGACCTCACTCCATCAATGCTGTTCTTTTCTGTTACAAAATTTTTCCTCTGTGTGCAAAGCATGTGTCATTTCTAATGAGTGCAGGTGTTGTGTGTTTATCAGTGCCAGCTTCTGCCTCCTCTTTCCAGCCCCTTATTGTGAAGCATGACACGTTGCATAAGGAAGAGCCCAGAAAGCCATGCCCTGCAGCATCAAGAGCCATGCTCCCAGCTCTCCCGTTGTTTTCCAATCCAACATTATTCATTGTGTGATAAGAATCATGAAATAAAGGTATTCCCAGACAAATGTGTCACACAGCACTAAGAAACGACATTTGCTCAAAGTCTGCATAGGTTTGGACAGATTTTCTAGTCAACAGTCACTTTCAGAGACCAAAACCTGTTACTGTGTTTGCCTTATTGGTTTTAAGAGCTGAAGAAAACATGTTCTCTGATCTTTCATTTTCTTACACATTGTCATAGTTAGAGGGGCTGGGACCAGTTTATCATTATGTGTGTAGAAGCAAAAACTGTGTATTCTATACCCTCTGTGTCATTGCTCACGGGCTGT
>JANHFX010003091.1:92172-110066 GCA_027560015.1 Chloroceryle amazona | reverse complement strand
CCAGCCGGCAGTGTCGGGTTGTATGCGGACTCTGTTTCGGGGTGTTTCTTTGTACTGTTGCATTTCTCTTGTTTTGTATTTCTGACTTGAGTCTCTTGCTGGTTTGCTTTTCAAACCATTACACACATTCACAAAGAAATGCATCAATTGCCTGAGGTAGAGTGAGCCCCCAGGCAAAACAAGTATTTGTTATACTGTGGGATGTTCAAATATTACAGCAAACATCAGAGAAATACCCCAAACCAGCAATGTATGGCAGCTGGGAGAGATCCAAGCAAACCTCCACAGCACTCAATGTGGAGATACCTGTGGTAGCTTAGCATGAGCTAAAACAGCTCATGGCACAGCACCATGTGGAGACATCAGATCAAGTCCTGCAAGCAGGTTGGGTGTGGGGGTGTCATACTGACCTCCAGGATCCAGAGATAAGGGTGCAACATGGAGATGCTCACACAGCAGCCTCCCATCTGTTTATACAGGTGATTGGGGGGGTCAGAAACGAGTGACAGCTGCTGGCAGCCAACGTCCAGAGCTGTGTATGCAACAAGACAAATTAGTTTGACATTGCTTGTCCTCAGCTTGGCATACTAGAAAGAAGCAGGCAGAAGAGATGACCAGAAAAAGATGAGCAACCTTACAAGGGAAAATCAAATGGTTCCGTGGATGCCATGCTCTTACGTACTCAACCCATAAGGACATGAAACAAGGTTTCTCACTCCCTAACAAACACCCTGGTTTTGGGGATGAAAACCATTCTGGCAAGGAGCTCTCTCTAGTGTGATGTATGGTGATAAATACATTTTCATACATAGGCACTCTACCACACCAACTAAGAAGTAACTGGTTTTGGCAAGTCAGGATACTATGCTACAGACATCTCGGGGTTCTTTATAAGGAGCTTATATGAAATCTAAGTTTTACAACAAGAATATGTCTCAATAAAAAAGTTTCTTAATGTACCAGTGACATAGATGCAAATAAAATCCCCCAGACATGGTCTTTAGTTGGTCTGTCCCACATCTTCAAACCTGGGATATTATAAATGCAGCTGATAGGGGTGATACACTGATAAATGGATGGGGTTTGTGTGTCTTTTAGGGCCTCAAGGGATCATCTGGGAAACCACAAGATTTTAATGAGCCTGACCCAGAGACATTAGGTTTTATGGAAACAGATTAAAAGGATTTTACTTAACAACTTAATCATGCAGCATAATGAGTAAATAAAAAGTAATGCCATACAGATAAGACATGGGAAATTCCAGTGCTAGTGATATGAAATGTATGGAAATTATAATTAGGTGGATACAGAATGAAAATAAAAACAAATGTGGAAGAAGAAAGGCAGATAGGAAAAACAGGGATTTTAAGATTATTAAAAGATTAGGGAAGTTCCATATTAAAACAAAAAGTCATAACATTACATTTTTAAAAAAAGTTTCTGTCATCTTTATATGTGAGCTGTTCCATGATCATAGAGTAAAAAATTGAGTACAGCTGGGATCCAGATCTCTGCATGGGTCTTAATGAGGTCTTTAAAATATCTGTATCTCAGTTTGAGGAAAGCCAAAATTACATTCACTGGTTGCATGGAAAACCTTAGTATGAAGGTGATACAAGATAAAAAGTGTGGCATAATGGTGCTGCCTCCTGGGAAAGGCTCTAGGGGGCTAAAAGAGGGGACATATTGTGAGGAAGGACCTTGGTGAGAGCATGGGAACAGTATTTCTTCTCTCCATGATAGCATCTTCTCAAAGTCACAATGCTATGGATGACCTGTTGACAATGTGCAGATATTAAATGTCCTTTGAGCTGTGCCTGGACAAGAGTAAGCCAATAATGCAGCTAGTGGAAAGACTGCTTTTTCTATTCTTTCACTTTCTTAACCAAATTGGTGAAAATAAGAAGCCATGAGAGATTCCATTTCACTTCAAAGGAGGATTTTAACACATTCTCCTTTTTTTTTCAAGTTTTAAAATATTGTGAAGTGAATCAGCTCTTGAAACAGCCTCCAGAGAATTACCTTCTCAACTGTACTGCCCAATGCCACTCCAGCATATGCCAGCTGTATATTTCCTCATGAATGAAAAGCATTTATCCCCCAAGACTCTTACCTGATGCCCATGACAACTCATGTACTGGAAAGTCTGCAGCAAGCAGTGGGGACCTCTGAGCAAGTGCTCTGAAAAGCAGAATATATTTGGATTTCTATAGCTCCTGGAGAAGCCCTCTGGGCCTACTGGGTGTGGAAAAGCAGAGCCCACTCAGGTCTGTCTCCTAGTGACATGTAACCAAATCCTAAAATTGTGTAGAATAAAGACAAGCAAGGAAAAAAGCATAGTGAAGTGGGTTCAGCTTCTGTCTCCAGCCTGGGGATGCAGACAATTAAGAGGAATGAGTTACATGTTCTGGGTAAAGGGGATTGGTGTATTTCACCTTTTCTCTTGCAAAAGGAAGTGTTCATTGGAAAAAAAAGTGAGCTTTCACTTGCCTGCCTGACAGATACAAGAATTCAGTTTAAGACAAGTGGGCAAAAAGCTCGGAAAATGGTGACAGGAAGCACCACCACTTCATGATTTGTTAATTACGGATGCATTTGCACTTTGAAGGATCAGTCTGAATACAACTGCATCCTCAGAAGAGTGTCACATCAGTGGTGTGAAATTCACACACACAGCTCCACGTGCAGTGGCAAAAGAGGGTGCAAGTAAAGATGAAAGCAAACACAAAGTTGTTCCTATAAGATATACCAGAACTGAATGGAGAAATAGATGAAGCATAGACTCTGCACACCCCAGCAGTGTGCAGTCTGGATTTCCCTGTGAGTTTGGTGGCTGAAGATCAAGAGAGGTGCTCAGTTTTGGGACATGACATTGACAGTGATGGAATGGGAACCTGAACAGAGTTGTTGAGACAGGGATCAAATCTGCTGCATGCTTTGAGATGCTGCTGTTAAGGGACCTGACCTCTGCTCAGGTCCAACAGTGATATGAGGGTTTTTCAGATACCGTAGGGCATTTTGAATGGCACCTGAATGCACAAATCTTAGCCTGCAAGCTGAATCCCATCTGAGCAGACTGTGCATTGCATTATACCTGGAAGCTCTACAATGCTCCCCGTATCAAGTGATCCAAAGTTACTAAACCCACAGATACACAAGGCGCTCTTATAGTGCTTTGCCTTATACTATAGCTAGGGAAACAGAACTGCAACAAGATCATGTAATGTCAGCACTGTATGCTTGCAGGGAAAGAAGTAACACCAGGTCCTGTATGTTTTGTGAAGAGACCTGAACACAGAGAGCTAAGTGACTTGCTCATGGTCTCACAGATGGAAAAAGTGCCCTGCCAGAAGTGATCCTGCACAGGATCCTCTGCCCGTGCTCACATCAGTCCATCCCTATGACAATCACATTGTGGTGACAATCCCCTGTGGAGGGGTTAGAGGCAGCAAGAAGTGTCTCCTGCTCTGAAAGCAATGCACAGGTGAGCCAAGACACACAGCATCATGCTAGGGTTGCTCCAGCTACTCCAATCTAAACACATCTTTTGTTACACCACCTGTTGTTAAAGGAATAGCTTTTGTGTTTCACATGAGTTTGCAACCATAAAGACCTGCTGTTTATGAACAAGATGGAAAACAGCTGTGGGAATACAGGTCTTGACCTGCCTTTTGTCTGTGCCAAGGAATAGATATTTCCTGCCATACTGGCCTGTTAGAGCTGAGTTGTTCTTGAGGACGCAGCTGGGTAAGCAGAAAGGCAGTGCCCTCTCTGTAGGCATCCAAGGGTTCAAGAGGGCTCCTAGTACCAGAAAAAGAATCTGTAGCCACATGAAGCAAAGTGCTGGTGTAGCAGAAGTTGACATTAATGGCAGAAATGTCTTCCAAGGATTAGCTCTGACCTGGCAGGCTTTGTTCTGTATCAGACCCAGCGCGGCCTGTACTAGGCTGTCACTAGCTAAAATCAGATGTCATCTGACTGCAATAAGCCCACGTAGTATCATTACACCATGGCTGTTGAGCCAAGATCACCAGTTCCTACTCCCATATTGTCTGCCCTGTGTGCCCTCCTCCTTTTCTTCCTTCTCCCTTGAGCAACTGCCAGTGTTCTTGTGCATCCCTGGCAGGGCAGTCCAGGGAGTGGATCCACCTAACTCTCACCCAACAATGAAGAGAGCAATATCATGAAGTCTTGTGGCCAAGCTAGCAGGGACAGAGAAGACAAGGTGACAGCAGTCCACATTTGGCTTGGCTGATTTTGGCAGGGCACCATACATTAACTGTCTTCAGCATAGTGCACGTGCTGGCTCAGGCATGTATGAAAACATACGTGCTGCCTAAAATCTGTATTATGCATGCAGGTTACCTGAATTTAAATTTACTCAGGAGTCAAACCTGTTTTGGTTCAAATCCATGTTGTGACATGACCTGGGACAATACAGACATGGTACTAAGGGTTATGGAAGCACAACCCCTATCTCCATCATTCATGCAGTACCTGTTTTTTTCTGCTGGGATTTCTTGCATGATCCCAGGTTCATCTTTTGGGCTGTGAGCATCACTCCATTATGGACAGAGGAACTCAGTGGCCCTCCTGCGTGGGAAGATAAGACGTTATTCATCACATGGGGCTGAACTGAGGTCACTCACAACTCTCAAGATTCTTATGATAACCCCATTCCAGGAATGAACTGGTGATTCTGATTTCCTAGACCTTCCTCTGCCACAGGCTGTCCAGGGTTTGGCTTTCCATATATTCAAAGTAAACCATATGACAGTTAAGCTTGTCACCAATAACACATTGTGCATATAATACATGACCCCCTCGTCTGCTGGGCTGGCTGGGCTGACATTCTCAACAAGAACAGAAAGGCTCTTCCTTCTCCTTTGCTCCCTCCTATTGAACCTAGTATCATGGTCAAAGAAAACTGCTTCTTCCTCTTACAGACTGGACACAGAAAAACTGGTTTCCAGGAAGGAGCATGAAGAAAATCTGCATAAACCCCAAGCCAGGATTAAAACACAGTAATCCTGGACAATAGGCCTGATTCAAAACACCTTTGGCTCCAAAGAAAATGTCTAATTAATGCCACTAGAAGGAAAACATGTACATGGTTCATATGTGCTCTCTGCCAAGAGAACACTTTGCCAAGAGCAGCCTGCTGACAAAGCCCCATGCTTCCCACAGTCTAGAAGCACATGTATCACCTCCTTTCAGAGATACCTTCCACCATGATTGGCCTGCTCCTGGTGTTTCAAGTGCCCCTACCCAGGCACACTAACCACTCCAGTTAGCCTATGCTTCCACTAGAAAAGTGGAAGCAGAGTGTCTTATGCAATACTTAACAAACCCTCAAAGCCAGGGATGCTTTTGTCCCTATTTTAGCCTAGAGCTTGGGTGCAAGACTCAACTAGCCCAGAACTTTAACAAGGCATCACCAAGATGAATCATTACTACCAAGTTATGTGATTACTTAATATTCTGTATGCATAACTGGATGAAACAAGCTTTCTCCCCGCTCTTCTTTCTCCTTTGTCCAATCTCCCCAATTATCTTCATCTATTAAAGACAAGTTCTTTTCAGTACTTCCAGCTTGCCAGGGAGAGCTGTCCCAGCTTGCTAGATGAATTATAACACACCCTCAAAATAAGATTCTGGCACAGAAACTGCTTAAGTGAGACTATCCCTTAAGAGCATAACGAGGAAAGAATGATTGGATGAGTGATTGATAACATTTGGACTGAAATGGAAAAAATCTAGTTGGGTCCTTCTCTCAGTTTTCTCCCTCTGTACTTGCAGACTGCAGCAGGTCTTTTCTTGAGGCTCAGAAATGAGGTGAAGACTCTGGGCTAACATTTCTGCAGAGTTTGGCTGGCTCAGGGTCACCACCTGAGGTTCACAAGGAGCTAGTCTCTTACTGCCAACAGAGAGATGGAGAAGGAATTCCAGAGCTGCAAGGGTGGAAAGGAGGTAGTCCTTCTGCTTGAGGGCTTCTCTGAAGAGCTCTTTTGTGGTGGGATGATGCTCAGACTTCCAAGACTTGATTGTAAGAGCTAAGGTTGGAAATAACCCCAAGGCACAGCTTAGACATGATATCTGGAAAGGAGAAGGGGTTATTGACAGCTGGGGAAAGGGATTAACAACAGGGAATCTTGTGTCTCCCAGAGGACAAAACAGGAGGATGTCAGCATTGCAAGAGAGTTGAGGAGATATTAACTTTTTATTCAGGAGAGGAATTATAGTGATACAATTCTTCACACCAAAGATAAGGGAAGGTAAGCTGCATCCCTCTGTGCCTCTGTGCAACAACCAGTGTAGCTAAAAGCAAAGATGGCAACCTGTTATAAAGCAGCTATCACTGTCCTCTTGTCCTGCCTCAATGTATCAGGGGCTCTACAGTCTCTGACAAATCTTTCACCAAATGCACATGTAGCACATGGCATAGAAGAACCAGAAGCCCATCAAGGCTGTCAAACTATCAAGAAAAATAATAAATATAGTAGGTATAATCTCAAAGAACGGAGAACAGCAAGATCAAGCTTCTGCCAGGACAGGAATCTTTCCTTCTGCACTTCAGCAAAAGCAACCCTTCTCAGTTTGATTAATGTGTGGGGAGGAAGGACTGTGCAGGAGCATGCAATACTGGAGCAAGTGTCACCTCAGTCATGTCTAAGACAAGTTAGATCATCTTGTCCCTCTGACATGCTTCTCTCCATCTATCCTAGTACTGTTTCTGCTTTTCCTCTGCACATAGAATGTTTTAAAACGTTAAGATGGACATAGGACATAAATGGTGTCAGCTCTGTCACACACACGATCTGTACCAGTTGACAAAAGTGTTGTACACTCATATTATTGCTGCCCTCCTACCAGTGACAGCAAGTAGAGTGCCTTCCTTTTTGTCTAGGAAGGACAGCAAACACATGGTTGTCCCTAGCAGAAGTCAATGGTTCATGTAATACCTATCAACAAGGTTTGAAGAGACCACAGGAGTCTCCTTTATGAGGTTTATGAAGAGTTTTGCAGAAAGAGTTGTGGCATCCCTCATGGCAACATCCACAATGTAATCTTTCATAACATCACCCTTCCAAAAGAAGCACAACCCAAGGTTTCTTTTCATACATTCAGGCTGGCACAGCTTGAAGCAGGAAATTGTCTCAGGACTTCCTGGGGCAGGGGAGGAGGGCTTTTCCCCAAACATTGATTCTCAATAGATTTCCATCTCTGCTTCTTAATCTTCTCCCTGTGCACTCTTGATTCCCACCGCTCATCTACCCTGGGGGGAATTCACCTGAATGTTGCCACTCTATTAAATGTGAATTGAATTAGGCAGGAGACAATTATCCATGCTGGAACTTTCCCAGGGTATCAGAGCTAACATCCTCAGCAATATCTGATGAGATCTTTACAGACCACAAGCAACACAGGCGTCATTTAAAATGATGATGCTTCCCACACTGCTCCTTACTATGCTTTTGGGACACTGCACTGCAAGTCAGAGGGAAGAGTTAAATCACACCTTTCTTCACAAAGCAGTTGGGATTTTGTTCAAGATCTCTTTTGAGTGCAGGTCTGCTGCTATGGGTTTTTATTCATAGGTGACTGAAAAGCAGTCCTCTGACATGAGCCATTGGTGTGCAAACTTAGCACCCACGTTACCATGCTGCTGAGTCTGTGAAGGGTCCACCATCAGTGTAAGATGGTGAAGGATAATCCTGCCCTGCCCTGACCTGACTATGATTATCTTACCATATTGCTAATGCCAGACTGATTATGAGACAATGATGTGCTCTCATTGCAAATTGGGCTAACCAGATACTGGGCTACATTAGGACAGCTGTGGTAAGCAGACTGAAGGAGCTATTGTCTCCACTGTTGGGCCTGCAATTCAAGGTAGGTATCAAGAAACTGCAGAAGGAGCAGAGGAGGGCTACCAAGATCAGGAGACAAAGCATGTGTCCCAGAAACAGCGACTGAAGGAGCTGGGAATGTTTAGTTTGGTGAAGAGCAGGCTGAAGGGGAGATCTAATAGCAGCGAACAACTAGTTGAAGGTTGACCATAGTGATGGTGCAACCCAGCTCTTCTCAGCAGGGAGAGGTAGTATAACAAGGCAGCAACAAACTGTAGAGTTTCAGGGTGGACACGCAGAAGAGCTTTTTAGCTGGGAGGGAGGACCAGCCCCGGGTCTGTTCACCAGAGTTTTCTCCATCTTTGGAGCTTTTCAAGACACAGGTAAACAAAGCCACAGCCAGCCTGATCAAGTGTTGGAGATAGTCCAGCTAGTTGGAGCAGCAAGTTAGAGAACAGATCTCCAGAGATCTCTTCCAACCAAAACTCCTGTATGTAGTACAGTCCTCCCATCAGGTTTGACAGCTTTCTGTCTGGCCACATAAGGGATCAGTGCACAACTTTAGCTGAAAAATAAGACAGAAAATTATTATTTGTTTCAGGCACATCCGTTGTAAGAGTTCCAATGCCAGCTTGGGAACAGAGATGAATGGTCTGTGTCAGACGGCCTCCAAGTTGCCCCCACTACCAACAAAATGTACATAGGACCACAGGTAGTCTAGAGGGCATCTATCCTAGAGAAGTTTGTATTTTTGGACTAATACAGCTTGGTACCTTTCTAACTGAAGTTGTCTCATGTCCATGCTGAATATGAATGAAGGACTGTAGCCCTCAAAACCTAGGTTAGGGAACAGTCTTCCTCAGCCAAATGATCCTTTATTTACTGCTTGTCAGTCTCGTTCCAGAGCTTGTAATGAGCCACGGGTGTGAGAACATGTAGGAGAACAAGAGTCCTGCCTCACCATATGATAACAATTCAGCGTAAGTAATTTCACAGGGAAAAGATTGCCTCCTAATCAAGTCAATAAAGAAAGAGGTCATTTGTGGGGAGAGGAAGAAAGATTTCAATCTGAACAGAACTTCACATTGAGTTTGGGTACAAAAGAAACATAAATATTGAAATGTGCATTTGCTCCCATGAAGGGCAATTTAAGGTTGTGGAGTTTGCATAAGAAAAACACAACGGGACAATTATAGAAAGGGGTCCTGGGCAAGCTGATGGATGAGAGACAAGAAAGATCATGAGGCCAGGCTTAGGATGACTAGTACAAAGTGTGATTTTCTCTTTATTCATCTCTTCTTCCATCACATCCAACTCTTCTGTTTGTTTTGCTTTTATAGAAAAATTCTTTATTTATTTTTCTTCAGCTTGGCTGACACTGCAGTTCTTGTGGAATTAATTGCCGCTCCAAGAAGACCATGCCAATGGGTGTGATAATGCTCTCCCCTGCCCATGATATTACAATACTCAAGGAAACTAAAAGGTTACAGACTGTATGTCACTCACCTGCATGGACCACACTGGGCATAGGTAATGGAGAGGGCACGTAAAAAAGACGTGTTAGCCAGGAAAGCTATTTGCAATGCAGCAGGACAGTAGGGAGAGCCTCTGAGGTCTCCCAGAAAGGCTGTACTGTGAGTGCCTGTGATCTTGCAGGTACTCTGGTTCCATTTGGAACAGCATCAAGATACAAAAAGTGAGTTTCTGGTCTCACACCCTTCCTCAGTTGAAGCCAATTGCTCTTATTTTTTCATCTTTTTGAATGATAGTATTGCCTCACCCAGAAAGAGTGGATCGTGTTTAGTTGTTCTGAGTCCACAGCAAAAGAGATGGTGACAAATGCTATCTTGATAGATAGGGCAGGCTGGGGCCACATAGCTGTTGCAGGTCACCACAAGTCATTAATCTATAATATCTTGGTTGCTACTGTTCACATGCCCATAGTCCAGGGTGTACCAAAGAGGGAAAGGAGAATCAGAAAATCTGAATTCTTGTCACATCCCACATCCACTACCAGACAAAAAAAATAATCTGACAGCAACAAATTTTACAGTGCTAATAACTGCTCCAGATATATTTTTCTAAGCTAGATTTCCAAAGAATCTGAGCAGGGATGGAAGAGAAAGTCAGTGGTGCCATATAAATACAGCAAAACCTTTGTGCAGTGGCAGCCATTCTGTCTGCACTTTCAAGACCTTGACAATCATCATGCCAAGGACTGAGTACAGATCTAGAAGGATCTATCAGACACTGAGGTGACAGGGAGATCCCGCAGTCAACAGGATGCGTGATCTCTTCCTCCAGCTGGACATGTCCCATATGGGAAGCCATCAGTGGTCACCACAAAGGGTTTGGCTCCCAACCCTGGGTAGTCCAGGTAGCCTGTGCCATTTCCTGCTCGTTTTCAAACATGTACATTTATCTTATATCCTATGCTCCTCATTCCTAGGGGAATTTCCTCAAAGATGACTCCCAGAAACATCACACCACCTGCCTCTCACCTTCTGGCAGTCCTCTGTGTTCAAACCACCATTTTGTCAGGTTGATTCTTAGGGTCTCACTCCCTTATTCTGCCCCATAGCTCTTCATCCAGCTGTTGGTTCTTCCCTGACATTGGCTGTAACCACTATAAAATGGTCATGTGTCCTTAAGTGCACAGGGAAGTCCACATCCACAATGAGGTCACATTCTCTACTGTGGCAACAGAGAGGAGCAGGGAAGAAATGCACAAACACAGCAATCTAGGGAAATGGGCTCTGGAAGAATCCCAAAGCTTCCCTGGTTGTAGAGCCAACATCTAACAGTGCAGTCAGTAAACATTTTTATTCAGCTCATTATTCAGCCAGTTGTAGACTCCTTCAGAAATGGGAAACTTCTATAAATAGCTTAACTACACCCACATCTTGAGCTCAATGCAGGGGGAACCACATGATGCTCCCCAGAGACAGTCACAAGGGGCTAACCACCAGCTACTGCTAGCTTGCAGGTCTGGCCCATATAGCCTATTACAAAGCCAAGCTGAGAGAAGCAGCACTGCTTTGGACACAGACAAACCTGGAAGATACAATAGGAGTCATCTCACAGCTGTATCTAGTCCTGACTTTGTATGTCACATTCATTTTCCAGAAGACACTGGAACCATTGCAGCTGACACATAAAGGATGCTTGAGAGCCAGAGGTGGATCTACTCCAACAGGAAACCTGTCCAACCCCAAAGGCAAAGAAGAGAGATAAAGTAAGAAAGTGAAAAATAGATAGTGAAGAGAGGGATAGCAGAGCACAAAGTAATAGCTGTCACCTTACAGCAGAAAAATAGAGCAGAATAGGCTATTTCAGTTGGAGGGCCCTGCAATGATCATCCAAATTTCTGTAAAACACTGACAGCGTGAGGCATCAACCACCTCTTTAGGAAACCTGTTCCAGTGTTTGACCACCCTCTCCACAAATAAATGCTTCCTAATGTCAAGTGTAAACCTCCCCTGGTGCAGCTTCGAACCATTCCCACATTTCCTATCACTAAATCCCAGGAAGAAGAGCTTAGAATCTCCCTCTCCACATCCCCTTCTCAGGAACCTGTACAGAGCAATGAGGGAACCCCTGACCCTCCTCTCCAAACCAGCCAAGTCCTGAGTCCCCAGCCACTCTTCACAGACAATTCTTTCCAGCACTTTCACCAGATTTGTTGCCCTCCTCTGGACACAGTCAAGTTCTTTCACATCCTTTATATAAGGTGGGGCCCAGCACTCCACACAGCACTCAAGGTGAGGCTGCACCAACACTGAATACATCAGGACTGTCCCCTCTCTTGACTGACGTTTGTGTCATTGCTGTGTTTAATGTACCTCAGGATGCCTTATTAAGATGGGGATCTTATTAATGTTTATAAATATCTGAGGCATGGGTGTCAAATGGAAGGGGCCAAGCTCTATTCTGTAGTGCCCAGTAATAGGACAAGGAATAACAGGTATAAACTTGAACATAAAACATTCCTTCTCAACGTGAGGAGAAACTTCTTTACTGTGAGGGTGATGCTGAACTGGAACAGGCTTCCTAGAGAGATTGTGGAATCTCCTTCTCTGGAGACTTTCAAAACCTGTCTGGATGTGTTCCAGTGTGGCTTGCCCTGGGTGATCTTTCTTCGGCAGGGCGGTTGGACTCAATGATCTTCAGAGGTCCCTTCCAACCTCTAACATTCTATGATTCTGTGTCATTTGGCCTCTTGGCTGCCAGGGCACACTGCTGACTCACACTGAGCCTGCTGTCAACCAGCATCCCCAGGTCCCTTTGCACAGGGTTGTTCCACAGCTACTCCTCTCCCAATTTATACCTGTGCCCAGCATTAGTCCATCCTAGGTGCAAAATATGGCATTTTGAGTTGTTAAAGTTCATCTCACTAACCAGAGCCCAGTGCTCCAATCTACCCAGATGCCTCTGCAAGGCCTCTTATCCCACCTGAGAGTTAACAGCACCATCCAGGTTGGCAACATCAGCAAACTTCCTAATAGTGCATTCAACTCCTGTATCCAGATGATTGCTAAGTATATTGAAGAAGACTGGTCCTAGAGTTGAACCATGAGGAGCATCACTGGTGACCATTCACCAACCAGATGTAACCTCATTCACTACCGTTCTTTGAGCTCTGCTCTTCATCCAGTTCTTCACTGAGTGCACTGTGAACCCACTCAGAAGAAGACCCGAGCCAAGCAATAGCTGTCCATACTTGGACAACTTGTCCAGGAGGATGCTGTGAGGGACAATATCAAAAGCCTTCCTAAAATCCAGAAACACTATATCCAGAACCTTCCCTTCATCCACTAGGAGGATGACCTTATCATAGAAATATATCAGATTAGTTAAACAGGACTTTCCTTGTCTGAAACCATGTTGACTGCACCTGATGATTGCATTCTTCTTTAAATAATGCACTTAAATTACATTATTCTTTAAATAATGCAATAGAACCAGAGCTCCCCATCCTCACTGAACCATGGCCACAATGGTCAGCCAATAGGCATCGCTGTAGGCATCGCTGTGTTTCCTCTTCTAGAATATACATGTGTCTTCTTACAGAACTAAAAAAGTCTTTTGGCCAAATTACACTTTGAGCTGTGGGCTAGGGGACACAGCTGAGGGTGTTGCCTAAACACCTTGAGCAGGAAGCCACAGGTTTTGTAGCTTCAACTGAAAGACTGAACACCCTGGAGCTGCAATTCTGCAGGCCATGGACTGAGACAGACACCAATGGGAAAATAAGTGTGTAATAAACACACACCACTCCTCCAAGGAAAGTAATTTTCTGCTATAAATGTAGCTGAGAAAGAGATGTGACTTATACGCATGGCTTTTAAACCTTGGAGACTGCAGTGCTCTAACACTAACCATGAGTTAGCATAAATACTGTCTAAATTAAAGATTTGTATTACCCCAGCTGCACTGTCCTGGTTTTGAGTGAGAACAGAACTAATTCTGTTCAGTGATTTTACTTTTCAGCTCAGTTCTTCTCACTGACTGCACTGTCTGCAGTCAGCAGCCTGTTCTCACAGGCAGTGTCTGCTGCTGGCACTGATAACAGCCCATGGTCAGAGTCACTGCCAAGGGTTGGTGTGCAGACCAAGGCCACTGCTGGATCTTGTGCACCACACTGCGGGGTGCAGGAAAGTGAAAGGCTGCACCTGCAGGGAGGAGCACACAGGGCAGGTGACCCCAAACTGACCAAGGAGGGATTCCAGCCCATATACGTCTCTGTGTAACATCCCCTGTCCCAGTGGCGCACCTTGTAGATGCAGGGATCAGCTCAGTGCTCAAGGAGGTTGGTTTCTTCACAAGACTCAGGCCAGTCAAAAGCAAAACAAGCCAAAGGCTGTGATATCTTCACAGGGTTTGCACCCTCCACAGGGCACCCAGCGAAGCATCTCTGGGCTGTCAATCATTGCCAGGGCTGTGCCTGAGCCCTGTCACAGCAGGGAGTGGGTGAGGGGGAATGGGCAGGTGGGGAAGAAGGACAGAGCAAGATGTGCTGAAGAAGTGCAATGTCAGCAGGGCTGTGGTTTAAACCCGTGTATGTCAGGGGTTAATAAAGGGTTAATGAGTAGTAAGAAGAAAGGGTTGAGGAATAACTAAACTTGCTGCTCAAGCTGGGATTGAGTCAGCCTCAAATGTTAGAGATGTCAGGTAAATGTTAGAGAAAAATCAGGCAAATGTTAGAGAAAATGCCACTTGCAACCAAAAATTGTCCTCCCAGGCCACAGCCCTGACCCTGCAGAAGCTGCTGAAAGCTGAGCCCAGCAGATACGAGTTTTATTGAGGTGATCCAGTCGGAAGAGAAGGAAAGAGCAGAAATAGCCCCTGATACAGCCTGTATGACCCAAGTGTGGAAAAAAAGTCTGTGGGAGTAAGTCCCTGCCCTTCGGGATTAAAAGCAATGCTGATGGGTCACAGCAACAAAACGCAGCTGGGACAGAAGCTGTGCTGGCTTTGGCACCTGCTTTTGTCCCTTGCCAGCTGTATTGGAACATCTGCAGCCCTGGTGGCTGCCATCGCAAGACAAATGGAAGCAGGGTGCCCGGGTGAGACGCAGCGGTGTCCTGGCTACCCTGACCCCCTCCAGCCTTGCCATGGTGACCCTAAGGGAGAGGATCTCAGTCCCTCTCCATCAGCTGTGATAGGAGGACGACTCCAGCTGGCCATGGGGGTCAGCATCTGGTACAACCTGCCCTTCCTGGATAACATCATTCTTCTGCCCAGGCAGATGCAGAACGTTCCCCCAGGGAGTGAAGAAACAGACATTTATCACCAGCTGGCAGCACTGGGTCACCGCAGCAATGTCCTGCCTGCCCCAGCTCCCAGGGCAGGTAAGGGCTGGGGGAAACAGAGCAGGGAAGACGGGCTGCTTCCCACCCCAGCCCGGATGGCTTGCAGGTTAAGGGAGGGCTTTAGAGCAAAAAGTTGCCAAGTGGGCAGGAAGGGCTTGTAGCCAACCTCCCCAAACAAGGCACGGGCAGCCTTCAAATGCAGCACTGACAGCAAAAGGAGGGAAAGGAAGCAAGGTGCCAGCCCAGGAGGGAGGGGTGAGAATTTGGTCACGGGACAGTCCTGAGGACCCTGCTCCCCACAGAGACATTTCCAGAAGGATTCTAGGCTCCTTGCCTTCCCCTGCCTCACCAAGAGGGGAGGTGAGAGCAAGGGGCAGGTCTCAACTGCCACCACATCTGGCAAGGAGGGGGGCAGGGGGCCATACCTTGCTCCCAGTAGCCCAACCTCTCAAGAAAGAGGGCTCCCGGGAGAGCCAGAAATTAGGGCTTGTCCCCTGCCTACCTCCCCAGTCCTCCATAGAATGAGATTTGGGTTGGAAGGGAACTTTAAAGCTCACCTAGTCCACCCCCCCTGGCAGGGAGCCAGGACATCTGCAATTAGAGCAGGTTGTTCAGAGTCCCATCCAACCTGACCTGGAACATTTCCAGAGATGGAGCCTGGACCACCTCTCTGGGCAATCTGGGCCAGTGTCTCACCACCCCAACTGTAAAAACATCTCTCCTGTACCTGGCCAAAATCTACCTTCTTTTAGCTGAAGACCATTACCCTTGTCCTATCACTATAGGCCATTCTAAACAGATCACCCTCATCTATCTTACAAGCCCTGTTTAAGGCTGCAGTAAAGGTGTCATGCAGCCTTCTCTTCCCCAGGCTGAACAGCCCCACGTGTCTCAGCCTCTCCCAGGCCAGGAAGAAAAGGGGGAGCACAGAGGCTTCCTCCTCCAGCTTGCACCCAGCTTGCAAAGACGACTCGCAGGAAGGAAAGACCCCTGGATTATTATTAATTTATTAAGAACATAAACGATACATCCTCTAAAACATGCTCCACTGCCACCCCTGGCGCCAGCAGGGAGGGGTGCCACAGTACCGGACCAGGACCTGCTGCTTGGGCTCCGATTGTCACCGGCTGGGGAGCTGAGGCTCCCCTGGGATTGTATGTGCCACCGGCTCTCCTGGGGCTGGTGCCCGGGGGCAGAGCCACTCCCTATTTGCAGGGCCACGCACAACAGAGGAAAAACTACAGCATCCACGTGCCTGCGAGCACCAGTCCTGTGTCCTCACACACACGTACACCCACACGCCTTGCTGCCAGTCCCGCGGGCTGTCAGAGCCCTGAGCGATGGGGAATGGGAGGTGCAGGCTCCAGCAGCACCTCCTTACCCCTTCCCTCTCCTCTCGAGGAGGCATCACCCGCACCTCTGGTCCCCTCTCATGCTCAGCACTGGGGGCTCAAAGTCCCTGAGGTGATGAGGATGCGATGGAGGTAGGGAAGGAGAACAGCAATGTGAGTATTGTTGAAGTGGAGCGGGAGGAGGATCCCTGCCCGCTGGCTGAGGCCCCCCCAGCCCCCGGTGCACCCGCTGTCCTGCTCAGTGGCACCAGTCTCAAGGGCGGATGGGGACCTGGGGGCGCTGCACGGCTGCTGGTGCCAGGCCGGACCTGCGCTCCAGGGCCAGCTGCACGCTCCAGATGCTGAGGGGCCGCATGTAAGCCAGTGAGCGGTACACCCGGAGCTGTCCTCCCAGGCCACAGCTCTGCCCCTGCAGAAGCTGCTGAAAGCTGAGCCCAGCAGATACAAGTTTTATTGAGGTGACAGAGTCACTTGCAGACCTGAAGGCCAAGCACATCTGGGGGTGCATCAAGAGAGGTGTGGCAAGCAGATTGAGTGGTCATTCTACTCCTCTTTTCTGCTCTAGTGAGACATCACCTGAAATACTGTGTCCAGCTCTGGAGCCCTCAAGCCAAGAAGGACATGGACCTGATGTAGTGGGACCAGAGGAAGCCACAGAGATGATCAGGGAGATGGAGAACCTCACCTACGAGGACAGGCTGATAGAGACTGAAGAAAAGAAGACTTAAGGGAGACCTTAAGCACATTTCTGGTATCTGAAGGGGACCTACAGGAAGACTGGGGAGGGACTGTTTTTCCTACCCTATGAGGCTGGTGGAGCACTGGAACAGGCTGCCCAGGGAGGTGGTGGATGCCCCATCCCTGGACACATTCAAAGTCAGGCTTGATGAAGATCTGAGCAACCTGATCTTATTGTGGGTGTACCTGCTTACTGCCAGGGGGTTGGACTTGATGACCTTTAGAGGTCCATTCCAACTGAAGGCATTCTATGATTCTACGATTAAAAGAGGAGGAAAGAGCAGAAACACCCCTTGATACAGACTGAACATCCCAACTGTAGAGAGATGACCTGTTGGGGAAAGTCCCTGTCACCTGGGATTAGGGAGTGATGCTGACAGGTCACAGCCACAAAACTCAGATGGGTCAGAAGCTATGCTGGGTTTGGCACATGCTTTTGTCCCTTGCCAGCTGGATTGGGATGTCACTGCTCCCTGTAGCTGCCACCACAAGATAAGTATGTCAGCTGCTCTGCAGCTGGACAGCCACCAGGTGACACAAGGGACACCAAGCCCAGCTGGGACTCCTGCCCCTTCACAAGCTGGACACCTGGGATGCTGGTGCCAGTGGCCCTGCCTGTGCTTGGAGATTGCTGCAGCAGTGCCTGCCACCATTCCCTTATCTCTTGCTCTGTCTCCTCTCTAGCTGTCACAGGGGTGAACGAGGACATCCAGCCCCAGCAGTACTTGATGTGTGGTCAGACAGCCCAGGTGAAGCTGAAGAATGTGGTGCCACATGACACCGGGACCCAGGGTGGGAAGGAGGTTTGGTGCCTGAAACACACCGTTTATTTTGTGGGAATGAAAAGCCTGGGTGGGTTGGGGTGTTGTAATGGTTTGAAAATCAAAACAAGGAGGGACTCAAGTCAGAAATGCAAAACGAGAGAAATGCAACGGTACAAAGAAACACCCTGAAACAGAGTCCGCATACAACCCGACACTGCCGGCTGGGGGGGTGAAACAGTCCTGCAGCAGCAGTGGTCCCGCTGAAAGCATCGATGCCGTGGAGAAAAGGTCTGGTGCTCTCCTCCGGAGCACAACCGCCGCCGCTCCCAGCAGGGGTCCAAGCAGGGTCCCGAAGGCGCCGCGCAGGCTGGACATCCG
>JANHFX010003091.1:78752-88821 GCA_027560015.1 Chloroceryle amazona | reverse complement strand
TCAGCATCCTTGAAGGCTTAGTTTGGTTCCCACATGTTTAGGGAATAGGTGACCATAAAACTGCATCACCTTGGCTCAGGAAAAGTCTCTCATTACCCCAGCTCCCTTTGTAGCTTACTTTCCTCCCAGGGGATGACAGAGCTGCAAACATTTCCTCCTCAAAAATGAAGGGAAGAAGCCATGAAGAGAGCAAGCCCTGAAGGGAAATAAACAAACCTGTGACAGCACCACTTTGTTGATAAAACGCTGGGAATATATCACAGGACCTCCTCAGAGAAACATGGTTGGTTTCTAGCCTGGAGCAAGAGCTCCCAGATCCCCCCCTGTCCCCAGATTCCCAGTTTGCTTCACTGGGGCCGGTCCTCCCTCCATAAGCCACATGAATAAATGGGGCCAGGGGGCTCTGACAGGACAGAGTGGGGAGGAGAGTAGAGGGAAAAATATTGAAGAGAAGGAAGAGGAAGAGTGTCTTAATGAAAAAGCAGGACAAAACCTGGAAGACAAATTAATCTCAGAGACACTGAAATGCGGAAGGGACACATAAAAGGCTTGAGTGGAGAAGAGGTCATGGGAAGGGAAAATACTGAGCCACTTAACTGAAATGATTGAATAGCAAATGTTGTGTACAGGCTGTCTTCATCAGTGCACGACACTATCTTCAGCATACACCTTCTCCCCACCAGCCCAGGGGCAGGGTGGTGCTGCTTTCTCTACTTTTAAAAGTACACAAAGGCTCGTGCCCAGACCGGCAAAGGGTCTTGAGCGTGAGAAAGCTCTGCATCACCACTCCTCACTTTCAGGCACCTGGCTTGTGCGCTGCAGAAGAGGCACAACTACCCTATAGCACAAACAGCAATATCCACACCTTCTGAAAACAGCTCCCATCTCCTGAGATCAAGGGCAGTCCCTGAGACTCTTCATCCTGTGTTATTCTCCCCTTGGTTATGGACACAAAACATAACTTTTCTCCCCCTGGTTCTACAAGATAGACCCAAGAGCCTGTTTTTCATTTGTTTAAATCCAGCTGCTCTCCTTGATAATAAGATTCAAGGCTTTAAAGTCACTAAACTGAAATTGAGTAGAGCTACTGCTGCCCTCACCCCATCAGGGTATTCTTTGCTTTGCTGCTTTGTCTCATGGATTTTTCCCCAGTAAACCCAGCCTCAAAAGGAGAGAAGGTGGGAGATCACATCAGACAGGCAAGAGCCCTGCACATGACACAATTAGGGATTGCGCAGACCTTCACAGAACCACTTAGCTTATGAATGTCAGCAGGGCTGGTGCAAGAGCTGGCTGCTTCTGGCCAGTGATCCTCTATATGTGCCGAAGCAGCATTGCTGCTCTTAGGGGTAAGGGACTAGCTGAGTTGGAATTTGTTGGATTGTGGCTCTCCTGCAGACCAGGTGCTGGTATTTCTGTTCCTCTGGCTCAGGGCTGGGGGCTATCAGCATGCCTTCTCCTCTCATGCCAGCTTCTTTCCTTCTGAAGGGCCAATACAGCTGTAAACATTTCCGAGAACAAGCATATGGTAAAATGTCCTTTCCTCTGAAAGGACTCAGAAATGCAACAATTTGGCTGGAGATTACCTAAAACAATGCAGCAAGAAAGGGAAAGCAAAGTTAAAGGGCAACAGAAACTCTGCCCTTCTGTGCTGGGTGGAGTTCAGAGTAAGTGCAAGTGAGCTCACTTTAAGTGAAAATGCAATTGTTTCAGGAACTGAGCTGATGCCAACCAAGTCACAAAATTCAACTATTACAAGTTGTCCCAATGACTCATAACCTGAAAGGTAAGTACTGCCTCGACATTAGCCATTCAAGTTAGTTACCCATGCTCTGTGTTTGAGGCTCCTGGCCAGAGATGGGGCATAGCTGTAATGAGAGCCTGACACGTTTGGGTGACTGATGCCTGAGTGTGCTTGGTTCAGATAGGACATGGAAAGCAGCCTGCCTCTTTGATTCTATGTCTCTTTGGGCTTCGATAGCTCAGACTGAGCCTTAGTTGCTGCATCTGGCAGAGAATGTCCACCTGGGGCCATTCTCCAGTGTCAGGAAACAGAAACCACAGCATGTGGAGTGTTCCTTGCAAGGTTGTCCAGAGAGGTGTTGTGATACTTTCAAGTAAAACTTAGAACAGTTGAAAATCTTCTGGAACAAGCCAAGACTGTCTGTCAGGGTATTTGTATTCCAGCAAGAAAATTAGAGAAAGAAAAGTGTTAATTATGAGACAACATCAGTGTTTCTCCTTGGAACAGTGATTGAGATTGCCCCTCACGGTATAAACCAATTAACTCCTTTCAATTAGCATGTAAATGAAGTGCTATTCCAGCTCCTCAAGAGAATTGGTTTCAGCCAACTCTATCACAGCTTAAACCAAATGAAGAAGGTATCTGGGAGCTCAAAAGACATTTCATCCATGTGTTGGTCTTTTTTTTCTCCCTGTTGCAGCATTCCTAAAGAGGGTAGGGAGGCATAAGTGGCTGTTGTTGCAGACAGGGTGCAAGGGCAGGCAGACCTTTCATCTGTTCCCCATGCCATTCTTAAGTCTCTTTGGAAATGGGCAT
Organism: Chloroceryle amazona; assembly: GCA_027560015.1. NCBI lineage: Eukaryota > Metazoa > Chordata > Aves > Coraciiformes > Cerylidae > Chloroceryle > Chloroceryle amazona. The sequence continues at coordinate 86,261 of JANHFX010003091.1, read as the reverse complement.
CCTACCAGAAAGGAAACAGAATTATGATTTGTTGAGTTTCTGCCTCTGCTCAGGCCATATTTTCCTGGTTAAGAATTCAGCTCCCATTCAGTGATCTCCAGGACTTGACCAGTTGCACACACTTGGGACACTCAAAGGTACCTACATGGGGTTTGGAGCTATGGCACAGGGCCTTCAGGAGACCTCAGCCCTTCTGGAGTGGCAGCTAAGACCAGGGAGGACTCTCCAGGGTATCTCAAATGGCTCCAGACCCTTACACTTGGCATCTGAAGTGAGCCCACAGTCAGCACAGTCGATGAAGCTATTCAGTTCTCCTTTGCAGATGGACTCGGTGAAAGTTCATGCAGTCACTTGTGAGTCTGAGCAGAGTTGTGGGATCCCAGGATTCCCTCAGCACTATCCTTGTCTCAAAGGTTGCAGGGCTTAGATATGACCAGCTTCTGTACCCATCCCCTTTGATGGGTCTCCCAAAACACTTGCACACTCATCCCTACACCTTTAAGTCCCTAATGGCAGCATTGAGATCTTCTCAATGTTTCACCTTTTCTGTCTGGAGACTGAAGATACCATCATCTTCGTCTCATGTTTGGAGGGACAAATATCATCCCAGTATCAGGAACATTCATCACCATAGTGGGTTTTCCAAGCTCAGCTGTTCATCTGTGTAGGCAGAGAGCTGGGCTGAGTGCCTGACATCTACTCAGTGTTTGGAGTGTCTGGACTAAGAGGCAGCAAACGTGGGTGATAAGTTTGTCAATATGTCACTGCGTCCCTGTTGCTCAGAGATAGATGAGGCTTCGTTATCTTGCATTTTCACCAGGGACAGTGATGAATTTGAAGAGTTAGTGGTGTTCCAGGCAGTGATGAGTAAATGCTGAATGTTCTAAATTAGAAGAGGGTAAATCCTGACCACAGATACATACCTACTCTACACTCAGTACATTTACTGGAGCAAAAGGGTTTTTTAGGCTAACAAGACCTGACCAGTCCCCCAGCTATCTGTCTACCCCTCCACATTCTTGCCCAATACAGCCACACTACATACAGTGAGGGTCACAGGGCTTAGAGACACGTTTTATTTCCTGAAGGTGGTTAGGTGGGAGAATGCTGGCAGTTCTCACATCTCATGACTTATACTTGTGTCTCACGTCTTGAATATGGATTGCAGCTGTTTAGCTGCCACCAGAGTAACACTAGAGGGGCACCAAATCACCACAAAACATCCAAGTAACTCCTTGTGTGCATTCATGACACTAACTGCTAGGTGAGCAGGGGCAGCCTGTAAGGGTCCTTATCTGTCCTGGAGGAAGGAGAAAGGTTCCACCCTAGGCTCCAGGCAAGAAATCTCCTCTCTTCTTGGGTCAGGATAGTTAGCTGTATTCAAAGGGTGCCTGTTCCCTCATATGCCATGAAGCCTGGTGCCACTTAGCCATGCAGGTCCTGTGAGCCAGCTGGCCTGGGCTGCACTCACAGATAGATGCAGGTGAACTGTGTCTCAGTGCATTAATTAAAAGACTTTAATCAAATTAGTGAAAAAATGTCAAAGACACTTTCATGTGAGACAATCAAAGTCTCAAGAACCCAAACATTCAAAGGGAAGAGGAGTGAGGGTCATTTTAAAGACAGTTTTCCAGATCCCAAGGTAGATGTTTCAGCCAGTTCCAGGACAGCAGCAGAAATTAGTTGAAAGCAAGTGGATATCCTGGGGTAGAAAGGAACAGTGGAAATTTCCTACAAAGACCTAAGGTAATCTGTGGTCCTACAACCAATAAAACCACCATCTCAGACAACACATTTCTTATTATATTTTCAGACATGTATCCTAGTTGGCACTCTTTAGCCTGAAAGCTTGTTCTTCTTATTGTCGTCCTGACATTTATTTGTTTCTCTTTCACTCACCTCCTTTGTTAGATTCTGAGCTCCAGCTGGACAGGTTTCTGCGGGGGAAATGCTTTGTTAATAGCCATTTGTTCTCAGATTAGCTGGCAGAGTGAAGAGCATCTAACTCAGGCTTAGAAAGTATGAATAGATCAAAATAACACTTCAGGGCAAATGTGTTCAAGGCTGGTTACTAATTTCCATGTTCTTGAAACAGACACAGAGAAAGTACAACTGAAGGAGAGATCACACCACACTTGTGGTATCTCCTTGGCTTTTACACCACAGCACTGGGACCTATGAGCTGTGGCCCACTGTGACTGCACACCACGCTGCAGGAGCTAGGGGTAAGATTTTATGTCCTGGCTGCATCCTCCAAACCCTCAGACAGAGATGGGAAGGTTAGCAAGCTGAAGCTGCAGCCAGCAAGCACAGGCAGCTCATGCGCCAAGGGGAAAGCTGAGCATAAGGGGGGGGAGAAACTGCAGCAACCAAATGGCAGCCACCTCCTTCCAAGGAGGAATGGGGATAAGGGTGAGTCTGGTCTCCAAGACAGGGTCACCTGTCTGAAAGACTGTTTTAAGGAGGCAACTGAAATTCCCAGTGCTACCCATGAGTGATGGGGGGATTAGTGGAAACCCCACAACAATTTAGATTCCAGCCTCACTTTCACCCAGGTTTACCAAGTGTGACTTCAGATACCCACTCGGTGGGATTTGCAAGCACATCTAAGGGATAGAGCCACATTCCCATGGGCTTCACAGGTGCAGAAATCTGTTTGTGATGTTTTCCACTTGCTTCCCCACAGATATTGCCAAAGGTACCACTGGGTACCTTTCCTGGTAAGGGATAGGATCCAAAATTTGGTCTGTCTTTCCATTCACATTGATGTAACATTTTAGTAATTGTTGTTTATGTTGTATGTGTTTAGGAAGTGTTGTTCATAGCCTGCATAATTCCAGGTCATAAAGTTTCTGAGGTGTTTGTATATCTCGTTCAACACTCGCTCTGTGCAACTGGTTTTAATTCCAAAATACCAGACATCTCTGTATATCTACTATTTGTAAAAAAAGAACCCAAACAATCAAACAAAACCCTCCTTTCCCAAACCAAGGCAATACAGGTTCTGCAGGACTGACTGAAACTGTGGTAAATATGGAATCACGGTTTTAATTCAGTAGTGCAGCAGCTCATGGCTTGGCTGTGTTCGAGGAGTGTATGTGCACAGATCTATTGAAATGTGAATACAGACTGAGTCGTTCATGCCATCTGTGCTGTTTCACTGGCAAGGGGAAGGGCTCTGATGCTAGCAGAGACACGCTGCTTTCAGCAATCAAGACAGTTTGATATCAAGATAGGTTTCTGGAGATCAGACACTGATATTTTAAATTCTTTAGAAATTGTAGGAACAGCAGATCAAAAACAACCTTTTAGCCCTGAGCATGTTACACAATTTAACAAGGAAACTCCAATTTTCATTCTTTCTTCAGAATGCTGTTAGAGGGCTGGGGGAAAACCTTAAATAGTCACCCTCATTTTGCAAATAAAATAATATCTTCATATCTTTCTTGACTGAAGTTTGAATCCACTTCTGCACTCTAATATGATAATGATAAATTCAACCCACACCAAAAAACCTTGCTGGCAGAATATTTCACCTGCTTTGTAAATAAAAGTGTTGCCCCTCAAGATGACTGAGTCTTCCTCTCTGTGACTTTCACACACCTCTATGGTATGGAGTTTTCCTTTTCTAATGATTTTTTTTTCGCTATTATTATCTGGATAGATATGAAAATATTTTCAATCTGATGAAGCCATTTGGTTGTATAATCATTCTCCAGTCTCCTGGAGAGATGATTTCGCTCACTTTTCCAGCTAAATTAATCTTTTGCAGCAGTAACAAGTCACATGACAGCAGCTGTGTTGTAAACACATTTCATAGAATCGTAGAAAGGTTTGGGTTGGATAGGACTTTAAAGATTATCTAGTTCCACCCCACCCTGCCATGGCAGGGACACCTCCCACTAGACCAGGTTGCTTAAGGCCTGGAGTTTATTTTTTTTAGGTTGTTATTTTTTCCATTTACCTGGAGCTCCTCATATGCATACTCTGCACCAGAGAAACCCCATGAGGGACACTGTTCCAAAACTGGAGCTTGAATGGTGAAGTATGAAGAGGAACCTTCTGCTCATCAAGGAGCTTGTGGTGCCAGGAAGGAGTTTTATTATACTTTACACAGTAACTAATAAACAAGGTGATTTAATAAGACACATGTGTCCAAGGCTCTTATAAGTCCACAGAGGCTGCTAAAGACTTGAATGCCAATGAACTCAGAGTCCCTGGGCACACGAGGACTGCAGGCATGGTGGAATTGGGTGGTGGGCTAGAGCTTCTTTCTGCCTTCAGATATAGGACTACAACGAAATGCTTGACTGCACAGGAAGACTGGAATTATAAGCACAGTCTGAGTCTGTAGAGCTGCCAGGGTCTTACAGGAGGCAGCAGCCTTCATGGCCCAGCCTTTGCCAGTGTTGTTCCTCAAAAGAACCCAGCCCTTACCTTCTCTCTAGGAAGGCAGGCAAATATTTGTCCTTCTCCTCTTCCTTGGCCTGTCCTGGAATAAAGCCCTTGCGATAGCTTCTAGTTTTTATCTCATAATGGCTTTGTCTCTGTCCTCATCACTGACAGCTGAGAGGTGCCAGGTGGCTCTTTTTGGTGGAAAAGAATGTCATGAAGGTGATGGGGAGAAGGGAAGAGAGCAAGCAGCTGTGTTAGTGCTTATCTCCTCTGGGCACATGTGGAAACCTGCTGCTGCCATTTCATGGATGGAATAAGCAAACAGACCTGGAAGAGCCTCCCAAGGCATGCATCTCTTCAAGGTAGCAGGAGAACAGGGAAATTAATGTAGGTTTCCCTGGTGCACAGCTGATGTGCTGCCATGTTAAAGCAGCTGTAACAAAGAGCTTAGACCAGCTGAGAACCAAGAGGAACTGAATGCTTGGCCACTTTCAGCCTGCCTTATAAATTTTATTAGTTTTAAAGTCAGAAAGGACAATTCCTGTCAGCTTGACCTTCTGCAGTACAGAGGTCTGGGAATTTCCTTCAGCAGGACTTACTCTTAAGAGTATGGTTTGCAGTTTAACTGAAAGATCTTTTTCCAAGACAGCTAATCTTAATTTGAAAATCTCACACAACAGAGAATCCACAACACCTTTTAATATTTTGCTCCAGTGACAAATTACTCTCCCTGTCAAGCATGAATAGTTTAAATTGTAGATTTATTTCTTCCTACAAAGTAAGTATATTTCAATAGCTTGACAGCTGGAGTTCATCTGACCAAGAAACCGGATGACTATATTTGGCCAGATGAGTCTTACCTCTCCAATGACTCCAAAAGCAAGGCACTAACTACAAGATAATTCATTGCCTTTGAAATTTAGGTATGGAATAACAAGAAAATCTTTCAGTTTTCATGGGCCTGCCAGAAGAATAACTCCCAGAAGCTCTCTCAATGAAGCTGAATTGGAAACAAACAGAACCACAACCCACAGTAATTTGAGGGTGCCTGCTGGCAGGGAGAATGCCATATACAGTTAACTTCATCTTTGCCTCCCCACACTTTAATAACACTTCTAGAGCTCTTGAAATTTGACATATTAAACTGTCCTGTGCACTGTCTTCCTTGTATGGTTAACAAAGAGATGCCCTTATCGTGTCTCATGGTCCAGACCCTTCTGGTCTGGCAAGGCTAAATTCTCCATAGTTCCCCCTCCACTGACAGCAGACTGTGCCTGCCCCTTTTCACACTGTAATGGATCTACTCAGCAGCACAACACACCTCAGAAAAGACAGAACTTTACACACTGGGGCTATGGCTAAGCTGAAAAATTTAACCTGAAATGGGTATGGTATTTTATTTAATTTTTATAAGGGTAAGAACATAAACCATTGAGGCGCAAATAAGGCAAGGTTATAGAAAAAAAACAGTTACTATATACCAAGTGGAAGTGGGACAAATGTGGTAAGTAACATATCAATTAAAAAAAAAAAAAAAAGAAAAAAAAATAGGAAAACAAAACAAAGAAGGAAAACTTACACCTTAAATCAAAAGTCATAATGTCTAGTGATAAGAATTTTAATACAATGCTCAAGTCAGTTGAAAATACAAAAACTTTGGTAGAAGAATAGAAAAAGAACGAATAGTCCTGAAGGGCAATGGGAATTAACCTCTGCAGCCATGTTAGTGGACTACAGCAATATATAAGATTTCTACACAGATTTTGAGGGATAGATTTTCAAGATAGAAATGGAATAAAGCATCATGCTGACTACCTATATTGTGTACCAAACAAACTTTGCAGCTTTCTTGCCAAAACCCATTTGATTTCTAGTGAATTGCAGGAAATCACATTCATCCAGACTGTACTGAATTGTTCAGTATGGCACTGTATGGGAAGTTAGGAGTTATTTTAAGGCAGTACAATTAATACAGGAAAAATACAGCAGTGCACAGATCAGCCAAAGAACAACAATAATTGTATTGTCAGAAGACACAGGCTGGAAGAAAGCTGTTTGTGTAATTCTGTGAGCACTGAGTTCAGGTCTGTAATAGTTTTCCTTGCATGGCATAGCTAATAAAAAAAAAAAAATTATAAAAATGTGACAAGTGAAATATGCTAAGTGATGCTGGACATTACACTAAATGCAGAGTAGGATTGCATACTCAGAAGAAATTTATTAAATAAAAGAATAGTAAGAGAATTTAAAAGGTACAAAGAGTGAGGGACAAATGTTGACATCTTGGTTATTCTGCCTTAAGAATAAGACAGCTGACAGCAGGACACATACACGCAGAGTGCATACCTTGATCCTTGTACTGAGTGCAAGTACCTCTTCTCCTCCCACCTGCCCAAAAACCTAGCCCCAAATGGAAAGGAAGACAGCAGAAATGGAACATGTAGATGTGTTGCCTGAAAGGGTTAATTCCCTTTTGCTCCTACAGGATGAAGAGGAAAAAATTTTGAGGAAGATATTGCTATAGATGACTTAATTTCCACGGGGAAGTTTGCTGACAGCTGCTTAAAAATACAACTAACACTAGCATTTTACAGTGCGGGTATCAGCATTTTATTTTTTAAAAAGGCAAAAAGAAAAAAATTACATCATTTAGCAACTGGAAATGTGTACAAAGTTACATATTTCAAGGAATTCACACATTAAAGAAACAGGCTTTGAAAAACTTTCTCTAATGCACGAGACTTACACAACCTTTCTCAATTGATACTGCTTCTTTCAAATACTCTAATAATAAGGTATTGGGAGAGCCAAAGATCCCCTAAGACGGCAGTACTGCTACTACAAGAGGTGCCTGACCTCAGTGCCTCAGCCATGAGTACCAAGGACATCCTAGTAATTCTGCAAGGTAGAAAAGCAGATGCTCCAATAACATAATACCAGAATCACAGAATCACAGATCGTTAGGGGTTGGAAGGGACCTTAAAAGATCTTCTAGTCCAAATTCCCTGCCAGAGCAGGATCACCTAGATCAGGTCACACAGGAACGCATCCAGGCGGGTTTTGAATGTCTCCAGAGAAGGAGACTCCAAAACCTAGAAGGAGGCTCTACAACCT
>JANHFX010003091.1:66904-78652 GCA_027560015.1 Chloroceryle amazona | reverse complement strand
ACACATCTCTAAATTAACTCATCCCAACCCTGGTATTTAGTAACAGCTTTAAGGAGTATATTTATATATAAATCTATTTTTAAGAGAAAAACACAACACTGCTGTGAAATTTACATGAACACACAGTACTTTAGCAACACTATGTTTCCAGTAGAACTTGTCTATTAGCTTCCTGCAGTTTATATACAAAGCTGATTAATTAGAAAGAATGGCACAGAGGGCCAAGCTTTCTTTCCAGGTTAGCCCCTGGCTAAACAAGGACTATCTTCTAGGAGGTGGCAATAATAAAAATTATTATTAGAACACCAGGGCGCAGTGGTCTGTAAAAATTTTGTCTTAATATTAAGATAAAATCCAGTACATTCTCACACTCTGCTCTGCCATTATGAATCAGTTGATTGATAGAATGTTCTAGGAATTCATGAGAGATATGAAGTTTGGCCAGTAAAAATCCTTTAGACAAGTTCTTTCCTGGTGCCAAGTTACTGACTTTAGAGCAATACAAAGCATGAATTTGAGCCACAATAGAATCACAGGCAATTTTTTTCCAGGATGTAGGAGTTTCCATTCCATGCTAGCAAAACAATTTAAATTTTGAATGATCCCCATTCTACAGCTGTTTGGAGGGAAGCAGTTTGCCAAGCTCACATGCAAGGCCAGCAGCACAGCCCAAAAGAGCTCCAGATTCTTTAAGAACTGGCCCATGCTGTAGGTGTTGGACAGCAATGTCACACACTTCTCTCCTGACTCCTACAGTCCTCAGACCCCTTCCACTAGGGAAAGATTACATGATACTGCATTTAAGGAAAGTAAAGGCTCATGAGAAAATACCTAAAGTAAATATATCAGGGATATACATACACACACACACACAAAAAAAAAAAAAAAAAAAAAAGCCCCCCCCAAAATAAAAAAGGCTAGAATATCTCAAGACAGGAAAAAAATTCTTCCTGTTGTTCTCGAAGCTCGTCTTAACTCCTTCCTCCTCTTTACCAGCTGCAGTCCTGAGAAACAAATGTCTGCCAGATCTGGGTGGCAGCTTCCTCAGACCCGTTCCTTGTGCTTCACATTAGCCAGCTTGACTGTTTCCTGCTCAGAGGCAGGTGGAGAAGGCTCATCATGACATCCAATCATCAGCTGATAGACTATCACTCCAGCAACAGCCCCAAGGAAAGGAGCAACAATCGGCACCCACCACCACTGCTTACCAGTCCTGGAAAAGAAGAAGAAAGTGCACAAGATAAAAGCTGCAACCTAAGAATTACCATAATCATGTTTGGATCTGGAACAATACGAAATCTGGTCATCACCAAACATCACCATTGGCTAGCAGAAGAAAACAGTACCCATGTCTGCAGCAATGTCCGAGGCAGATATCGTCCTCCACTGCAAGTTCAGGTGACAAGAATAGTTACTTTCAGGACTTTCAAGGCTGTCTCACCACCAAGAAATGAGAGAAGTCACTCCAATGACTGAACCAAACACCTTCACTTCCCTCCCACTGCTTTCAGGAAAGCAGCTCTTCATAACATGTAGCCTGTATTGCTCATGGCAATCTTAATTGTCTCCAGTAACATAAAAATCCAAGTATAACACCATCCATTTTCTACCACCAAAAAATAATGAAAGGCTTATGTTCAATGTGCACCTGAACTTCTCATGAATTATTTTAAATTTCCTCCTTGATAACAAAGTTGTGTCACTCACTCTATGATTTCTTAAATCAGAGCAGAGCAAACAGTGTCTTTTAAACATTTATTCAATCCAGAAATACCTCATGGGTGCTAGGACTTCTCATACTGCCAGAGCTACCTACTGATTTGGACTTGGAATTTCTTCCTGTTGATGCACAAGGTTTTCATTGGGAAGCACTTACCAGAACACTTCAGTGCCCCAGCCAGCAATGGCTGTGAAGAGACGAGGCCCAAAGTCTCTAGCAGGGTTGACAGCATAGCCAGAGTTGAAGCCCATTGAAGTTCCAATGACAAGGACAACAAAGCCAACAGTGAAAGCCTCCAGCCCAGTGGGGACAGGGTTGTTGTAGGGATCGACAATAGCCAAGACGCAAACAATCAGGGAGGCAGTGCCAATGAACTGGGTAGGGAGGGGGGAGAAAAAGAATAATTTAATCCAGATTAATCTTTTAACTAATTATTTAACTCCTCTAAAGTTCCATGCATTTAGGACTTATCATCTTCACTGGAAGAGCTGCACTGTCATGCCATGACATTACCAGACCATAGTAAACTGAGCACCCATGGCAACGGGACAGTGGAATGGGCTCCTCTTGGCAGCCCACGGGCTCGATTAAGCCTACATCTTCATCTCTACCCCAGAAAAGTTATGATTAACTCTTTGAGCAGCCAGAATCAAAGAATGGTAGGGTTTGGAAAAGACATCTAGAGATCATTTAGTCCAAATACCGTGCTAAAGCAGGTTCAGCCAGAACAGTTTGCAAAGGACCACTTCCAGAGCACTTTTGAATAACTACAGAGGAGGAGACTCCACAACCTCTAGACAGCCTGTTCCAGTGCTTTGGCACCCTGAAAATAAAGAAGCTTTTGCCCCTTGTCCTGTCACTGGGCACCACCAAAAAGAGACTGGACCTATTCTCTGGACACCCACCCTCTAGATATTGATCAGCATTGATCAGATCGCCTCTCAAGTCTTCTTCCCTCCAGCCTAAACAGACCCAGGTCTCTGGACCTCAGATCATATAACATCAGGGCTTGGAAGTGACTTCTGGAAATTACCTCGTCCAACCCTCCTGCTAAAGCAGATTGTCCCAGAGCAGCTTGCACAGGATCGTTTCCAGGCAGCTGCTGAATCTCTCCAGAAAAGGAGACTCCACAAGCTCTCCAGGCAGCCTGGTCCATCCTCTGGCACCCACAAAGGAAGTAAGTATTTCCTCATGCTCAGATGGAATTTCCTGGGTTTCAGTTTCTGCCCATTGCCCCTTGTCCTGTCACTGGGCAGCACTGAAAAGAGACTAGACCCAGCCTCTTGACACCCACCCTTCAGAAATAGATCAGCATTCATCGTGTCCTCTCTGTCTTCTCCACTCCAGACTAAACAGACCCAGGGCTCTCAGTCTTTTCTCATAAGAGAGGTGCTCCGGGACACTCAGCATCTTCATAGCCCTACACTACTGGGTGGTTGCTGTCCCTTTGTGGTTGATGGCAACTTTAAGGAGGAGACAGTCACCTCTAACACCAACTGTGACCTCATACTCAGTTGGCCTCTGGGGTGTGCAATGGCCACAGAAGAATAGTGTGAGTGAGGAAGAGACATCCTTCCTCACACTATGTCTCTTCAGGGGCTGAGAGCATGTGGTATCCTTTTCACTGGTATTTTGGCCAGTGTGGTACTGCTCGTTAATCCCCTTAGCACAAGCCTTCCTGCTGGAAGGGTCCTTTCTGACTCTGCTCTTCATATGGTCTAGTGAGATACCTGTGTCAGCTATAAAAATGTTTCTGGATATCTTCTTTTAAGATTGTAATTCTTTCTCTAACTAAATGAAAGGCCCAGAACCACCCCAGAAGATCCCTATTCAGATGCCCCTTTGTCCTTTCAGCACCCTCTTACCTGGTCAAAGAATCCATTCACAATGTTCAGATGCTGAGAAGGGTAAGTGGCAAAGATACCAGCAGTGCCATTCTGTCCTGTTACATACAGATGGTTACTGCCAAAAGCCCAGATGGCATCTAGAAGCAAAGGGGGGGGTGGAAAGAAGGCAAAGAGGTCAGTCATTTTCTAACACACATCAAAGCAAGGACCATTCTTAGAAGATGACTAAAGTGTGGGCTTGACAGAGACATAAATATTGAGATAGAGTTTCCTGAGCATCCTATTTCTATGTACTGCAAAACCATTTGCTGTAGAACAAACGCTCATTTGGAAAACTTAGTGCATGGTCCACCACAGCATTTTACTAGTCAGGGTCAGATACAAATGGCCTGAGTCTGTGATATGAGTTAGAGACAAAAAATAAACACTTAAGGTAATCTTAAATCTCTCTAAAAAGCACTTAAATGCCTGTGGTATCTATCTTTGTGTCAAGGCACGAGACGTTGCTATGAATCTAATCTTCAGCAAACAGGATTTGGGCTGTCTTATTTGCACTTTCCTCTAAGACAATACACAGTCTCACCTCTCAGGGTTGTGTTGTAGAACAGTCAGCCCTTTGCCTATCACTATGTAGAAACTGGGTAAGAAACCTGTGGGCTGTCTAAATTCCCTCTGTGGTCAGTGGAGAGAAAAACAGACACTTCTGAAGGTAGCTCTTCCATCATTTAGGCAGCTGAGATGGGATTCACTCTCTTCTGAAGAGGAGACTTCAACCCACCAACTAGAAAGGTAATGTGTTGAACTAGAGTCCTGATGGTAACAGACATGAAAAGTAGATTCCCCTACTTCTTTCTAAAGAGAAAAGTAGCTGGTTCTAATGCATGGGTTGCAGTTTCCTCCCTTCAGGTGGATGCTACAGTGACACAGATGTTCTGCTCACCTACAGGGAGCACTGATTTTATTGCCAGGAACAGATATCAGGAGGCAAAATCTGAGCCAGAATGTCACCCCTGATATTTGATGAAGAGCAATTTCCAGTACAAAGAGTCATTTCTTACCCTCTGAATATGGCCTGTAACAAGTAAGACCACTCAGGGGGAATAGATGCATGAGAAGCTGGATTTCTAGAATGCTTTCCAAGGTATAATATCACTATAAGGGCAGAGAAAACTTCCAGGAGCCTCATTGTCTGGAAGCTAACATGAGACAATGCACACAACACCCACAGTGAAGTCTTTGGGGTTTTTTTATACCAAGAAGTATGAAATGGCTCTAGAACATTGAACAAATAGAAAATCTCCATCTACTAGTGTTTCACTGTTTTTTTCTGGAAGATCTGGTTTAGTCCAGGTAGTAGATACAAGAGGGGCCATCCAACGGCCCAGTGATCATTACTGAAGGACAAAGACTTGCACATTGACGATGCTGGTTGGCATTGTTTTGAGGAGGCTTGAACCCACTATCATGAGAACAGGCAAGCCCTCCCAGAAACACAATAAGGAGGTTCCCAGATTTCTGCTCTGCAAGAAAATACTTCTCCCTAACCTGGAAAACAGCCTCCCTGCAATGAGTCACAAAGAGCAGTAGTCTCGCCCCAAAAAACACACAAGGTTTCTGCACTTACCATAGTACAACCCAAAGACTATGCCAGCTCCAAGGAAAGCCCCCAGGGTTTGTGCTAGGGCATAAATTGGTAGCTTGATCCAGGGCTCCCGGGCCAAGAAGCACATGGCAAAAGTGACAGCTGGGTTCAGGTGTCCACCTGCAGAGAGGCTGGTGGTTAGCATATTTTTATGAGCAGAATTTGAGTCCCAGAGATGAGCCAAGGGACACTAGTTTCCATACCAGTGCCACACAGGAAAAGTACAGGCATCTATCGTCACAAGTGGAATCCACCCCATGTGGAGCCACAACATACCTGATACCTGTCCTGCGATCAAAATGCCGAGTGTTACAGCAAAGCCAAAGGCCAGGTTGACAGTCAGGAAACCTCCATGAGTTCCTTTGCTGAGCACAATCTGCGCAACGGAGCCACAGCCAAACAGCTAGGAGGAGAAGAAGGGTTTGAAATAAGTCTCTCTGTTTCACATCAGGGCCAGTTGCTGATGAATGTCTGCAACTGCTCCACTTACACCCCCACACATCTTCACAGGCCACCCATGACTCAAAGCCTTAAATGCTTCAGCCTTTGGTCAGTCTAGGCGTTATCTCTAGGGACATCAGGGAAGAAGAAAGCACACAGGACAAGCCTCTCTCCTGGCAGGGCGAACAGAAATCAGGGCCAAAATCAAAAGCCAGATTGGACTGCAGGAGGCTGGAGGTCTTTGTCCAATCATCTAATTTTAAGAAGGTGAGAAGAATCAGCCAGATAGCATCCTGGACCAAAGTATTTACAATGTATCTATTTAGACAAGGAATCTGGGCACCCTACTTTTTAAAAAGGTTAATAATTTTTTGACACAGTAGCACATAGATTGGCAGAAGATCATTTTGCTAGTGCTTGGAACCACCGATATGACTGAAGAAGGCCATATGCAGCTTAACATTCATGAAACCCTCTTTCAGGTGGCACTGGCTAACAGTGAGGGATTGAAGCTGCCTCCTTGAGCTGAGGTACCTGTCGTTGTCCCAGCCCCAAGGTACACATTCTGCTGTGAGCACTCAGAGCACAGTCCACACCATCCCAAAACACCCAAATCCTTCCTTTGGCAAAACCATATAAGGAGGGAGCAGGGCAACACAGCTGGCCTGTCACTGCAGCACCAGCATGGCACAGGCACCATCAAGTCCATATTCCACAGAAAGCCTGCCACCAGCACAGCCACAGGCTTGGCCTTCTGTTCAAGATCAGGGCTGCACCAAGTACTTTGAAGGACAAAAGCTGCTTCTGTTGAGTGATAAAGGGTATCTCCTAGTAGCTAAGGGAAGCAAAGATGCTTGCTGCAAATGAGTGATCCTTCTCTTCCCAACCATATACAAAAGCCATCTTTCCTATGCTCACCCTTAACAATCCAAAGCAGTTTCCCCTGGCTGTTCAGTTCATCACTCATCCAGCTGGAGGCTTTTGCCTTCCCCTAACTTTCCACTACCCACTATGTAATTTGAGGAGCCCTAATCTGATCATCTGTATGCTTGTACCTTGCAGTGACTCCACCTGAATTGATTCTTGGTGTACACTAGGGATTATCACATCAGCAGGTACTGAGACCAAGCTTAAACTAGGGCAGTGATTACGGCTTGCTCCAAAGATCCTCAGATGTAAGGATCAAGGCTTGCTTATTTCTGCTGACCACATACTCTTATCTACACACCCACCGAGACTTTCTGCTTCTTTGAATCCCAGAATTACTCAACCTCTACAAGGGTGGTACCAGCTCCTAGGGGATAAGCTACCAAATAGGCACCAAGGCAGCAGAGGTAGCTGTCTTCACCTCTGCTGGCAATACTGGACATACCCATTGAGCAACACACAATCCAGATCAGAGGCAAAGCAAAAACACAGCTACCTCATCACCTCTCAACCCCTCGATGACTGATTAATTACTAACAAAGCAAATACTGCACTCAGCCTGATGGGAAAGGACCAGCCAGGTAGGCTGCAGGCTGGCTCATGAGGTGGACACTCTGTACACAGGTGCCTCTTGGCAAGAAGCCAGGTCCTCAACACAGGACCTTGGGTAGAAAGAACAAAAGAACTTGTAGAATTTGTTATTTAATGAGAGGGACAGCCAGCACTGCTCTCTACTGGATGCAGTCAGAACAGCCCCTTCAATGTTCTAACTGAGCTGTTCAGGTAGGAAACCATGGTGAAGAAGACACCAGAGAAAAGGCAGAAAATATGAGTCTTGTTTATTGCACAGCAAAGGCATCATTCACAGTTATGCCCATACCTCTGAGCAAAGCATAGTTATGACTGAATATATAAAAACTGGCCAATGACCAGGGTGATATCTGCTCCTTCCCTTACCCCACATGAGCCCCCACATGAGCCCCAGAATGATTTAGACAGAGGTTTGGAGAGACCCTACTTGGCCATGGTGTTTGCCTCTCTAAGGCTACAGTCTCACCAGGAAGGGGACAAGCACACAAAAAGTTGCAGTGGGCATCTGAATTTGGCAGGGCTGACCCCAGGTTCTTCCTAGTGACAAAGTTATTTGTGTTATGTATGCTGAAAGAACTGGCAGTTCTGCAAGTGGATGGTGGTTGGCTCGTTAGCCACATACCTTCTGGTTGCAGAAACCACAGAAGAAAGATTTAACCCCCCTTCACTTCCCTGTTCACCCCCAATGGTCTTCCCCTAACCTGGAGAAATACCAGCTCTGCCATTTCTCAAGAGGTTATTCCCCATCCTCCTCTTCCCTATCCTATACCTGGCAATAGTTCTTCAGCTTTTCCTCAGAAGAGAGTCTATGGGCCGTGCAAAACCACCCTGGAGCAACTCCACAGGAGCATTACAATTATTTATCAGATTAGCCCTGAGCACTATTTGGCATAATTCAGCATAGCAGTAGAAAACGACCCTCATCACATAAAAAGAGTAAGGTGAGATTTAGGGACAAGTTTGAACTTTGATATGAATGTGTGCAATTCCATACTGCACCAGTGGAGTCCACTAAGCATGAACATACATCCTCATGCATGGAATCTGTCCATGACATTTGACTTTTAGGAACAAGTTCAAATCATCCTCACCCAGGATTTTGTGGCAAGTGGCTTGACATTACATAGTTTTGTTGTAGTGGTGGCTATTACATTTTTTAATCACACCATTTCCACTTCTGCTATTTGATAGTTTTCCTTCCAATTCCTTTTCCTGGGACACATGAGACAGGAGACCCTCAGCATCCATTTTTAAGCCTTCTGTTTCCACGGCTCACAGAGAAGAATTCAGGAGTAGCTAGCTTGAGTTGAAAGTCAAGGAAGGTCAAATAAAACAATTCAGCATCCATCCCAGTGGCTTTTAAGTCCACGCAATGGATGTAAAAGTCCTTAGGCTGTATCACTATGATCAGGAGACAACGGTACACACCCAAAGAGGAGAAGACCCCTCACTCTCTTGATTTTATTAAACTGCCTCCAACACACATTTTGTTTAAAAAAAAAATAAATTACTGCCATATTCTTGGCCAACAAGTCAGCATCTCACATGACATTGGCAGCAGCAGCCAACTGTAATACATTCACGATCCACTTGTCAAATTCAAAAGCAGTTTTAAAGTACTAATAAAACAATTGCAACAAAGCACATACTTTAATACTCTGATGTATTAAAGCTACTCTCCTAGGAACAGAGGTCAATGCAACCATTATCCAGGTTAATGGAAGCTTGGTCCCTAACGTCTTCTTACTGGCTGTGGAAGATGTAATGGCTTTCCTTGCCAACAGGGAGGTTTCTCACTCCTCGTAAACTGATACAACACCTTGCACTGGAAAAAATAACAAAATATGTGTTCTGCAGTTCAGCTGGTTCAAGGGCAGATGGGCTGACACACTCCAGAGCCTGTACAAGGGATGGAACAGTCAGAAGAGGCAGGAGAAAAATCAGGAAAAGGTAGCAGGTTGCAAGGTGAAACTTCATTCTCAGGGAAACAAGTTCCCGGTGTCCAGGACATGTTTGGAGAATGGCCATTTGTCTTTGTCAACCATAGTAAAAACACCCTGTCTAAATGGCTGGACAAAAGAAAAACGCAAAGTCAGTCAGGGCTAGTAGGAAATTACCTCAGAGGACAAAAAAAAAAAATAAAATGAAAAAAACAAAGAAGTGAGGCCACCTGAGTTTATAGGCAGATCTTGTGAAAAGCAACTCCATAGTTGAGCTCAGGAGGTAGTTCTCAACACTCCCCTGCACAACACACAGCTTATTTCCCTTTCTTGTGTTCTCATTTCTTTGATGGTGCTTTTGCACACCTTAAGGTGCAACACAAAAGGCCTGGATGATTTTAGACTTCAGATAGACTGATCTCTAAATCAAATTGGGAAAGTTTTGCTGGCATAGCCCAGGAGAAATGTTATTACCTGAATTACAACTTTCCTCTTCAGCCAGCAAATAAACCAGAGATTAGGCAAGCAGCCTGCTGTAAAACTACCCTAATCACCTCAGTGGATGGGAAAGGCTGCTCAGCCCTTGCTGCCCTCTGGTTAGTTGGGAAGTTGCCAGAAGGGTAGTCAAACCATGGGTCTGAAGGAAGAGAGCTTGACATATTGATGGAAGATTTAAAGCATTAGACACACAAAGGGACACCTCTCTTCATATGAGTGAAGCTTCAGACTAACCTAAAGTCTCTTCAGGGGGAAGGCTGGCAGGAAGGGAGGGGACAGAGGACTATCACTTTACAGCCAGTTCAAAACAACCTCCCAACTTCTTTCCTGCAGCTCAAAGTAAGAAGGGATTAAAGGCACTGTAAATCTCCCCCATAGGCTCTTGCTACCCTCCCCAGGGAGCAGGACCCAACTGATAGATCCATCCCGACTGGCATTTCTGTTCAAGCAACATGAAGAAATCTTCCTCAGCTTCATGTCCTGTGCAGACAGGATGACCACCACAGGCCACAAAGACAATGCAGGAAGCACTGTTGCTCTTGCTTTTCCTCAAAACATCTCTCAAACAACGACTGGTCATCATTTACAATTTGAAAAGCAAGGAGAAACATTATACCCCACAGTCTGTCTTTCTGTCCAGAATGGCTGGAGCCAGCCTTGACAGGAGCAGTCATAAGGGGAAGGGCAGCAACAGATGGTCTGTCATGTTACAGCTCTTTCTGCATCACACACTGTCCTGAAGCCACGTAGGGCTGCAGGACTCAAGAGATAAGAGAGTCCAAGGAAAGTTGTACTGCATGTACATCACAGGCTACAACAACACTGTACAAAGCTAGAGATACAAACGACACTCAGCACAAGAAGCCTGAGCAACCATCAGCAGAGGAGTGGGCAGTAGAGAGGAAATTCACTATTTTAGCTTGTCCACACTCAGAAGCAAGAACACTTATATCCCTGACATCCATCAGATCAGGAGGCTTTAGCTCTTAGAAACACCCATACTTCTGGTGAGGTTTTGGTCACAGAGTTGGTGACTCCTGGGGAAAAGCTGCCTCCCCATCTTCACCAGCAAAGAAAAGAGAAAGCAAGAAAGCTGGCTGTTGTGCAGGGGGGTGCTAAGCACTAGCTCCTGAGCTCAACTACTGACCTGCTTTTCACAAGATCTGCCTATAAATTCAGGTGGCCTCACTTCTTCATTGTCTTGAAGAGGAAAGTTGCAAGTGTTGGTGCTTGAACTGTAGTTTGTAGGAAGGAGAAACCTCCCTTCTGCACAGGCATAGTAAGGAGGGACAGTGTTGAACAGTTAATGAAGATCCTCAACATCTTCTAGTGGAAGAGATGAGGGAGAACAGCAGCCCTGACATTTCTGGTGCCTCCACACCCAGCAACACAGACCCTTTGCAGGGAATAATCAGCTCAACATGCTTATGTCAAAGATTTCCAGCCCCTTTTAAAGCCTAGCAAAACATTAACAATTAAAAGATTATTTTTTTAATTCAGTAAAAAAAGGACAATTTCCAAATGTGACAAATTGGGTTCAAGGAAACCAGCACAAATCAAACAGCAAATGTAGGAACTGCCATGCCACCCTGGATGGCTGTGGGATGAGCAGTGACTTCAGGGTCTGCATTGCCAACAGTGAAATGAGGCTCACTTTGTCTTGATCATTCCAGCCACTTTGCTATTTTGGTTTCTGTGGTCTGCAACACAGTCATACCCAAAAAGCTCCCACCTGGCCACAGAGTTAAGTCAGACCTGATTGAAAATCAATTAGGAATTGTCATGTTCTTTCTTTGTGCCTCAACAGTAGTGAATCGTAGTTAATCTGACTTGGAAATCAATTATAAACAGCAAGTTACTCCTCCTGCAAATGTAAAAACCAAACAGAGCCAGCTTTGGTATTTAAAGCTAACAGAGCAAGGCAAACAGATTGAGCCTTTCAGGGAGGCACAGAGGCTGCCACTGGAAATCTGGCTTTACTAAGTTGCTACAGTAATAACACAAACAGTGAGTGACGTGGAAAATGCCTTCAGCATTGCTTAACTATTGCCAGCAAGTGGTGCTTTTAACAGTGGTAAAAAATTCAAACCTAAAATGTGACTCGGAAGGTGCATTTTGAAAGGGGGGGAGGGGGGGTTGGGG
>JANHFX010003091.1:18905-44285 GCA_027560015.1 Chloroceryle amazona | reverse complement strand
CTGGAGCACCTCTCCTACAAGGACAGGCTGAGGGAGCTGGGATTGTTCAGCCTGGAGAAGAGAAGGCTCTGGGGAGAACTCATGGCCACCTTCCAGTACCTGAAGGGAGCCTACAAGAAGGCAGGAAAGGGCCTGTTTACAAAGGCCTGAAGTGACAGGATGAGCGGCAATGGTTTTAAACTACGGAAGAGTAGATTTAGATTGGATGTAAGGAAGACGTTCTTTACCATGAGGATGGTAGAACACTGGAACAGGATGTCCAGGTAGGTAGGTGAGGACACAACCCTGGGGATATTCAAGGTGAGTCTCAGTGAGGCTCTGAGTAACCTGATCTAGTTGAGGATGTCCCTGCTCATTGCAGAGGGGTCAGACTAGATGACCTGTAGAGGTCCCTTCAGGCCCAAACCGTTCTATGATTCTATGATCCTAAGTTTTAACCTGCCTGATCCTGATATTCCTTTCTGCCTCCATTTCCCCTCCTGCACAATAAAACCTTATCTACTTCATGTGGGCTAAGTAATGATGACTAATTAATGTTAAATAAGTGCTTTCAGATTGTCCAATTGAATGAGCTAAATGATTGCAAAATATTAATTATTGTTTACTTATTATCATGAAGCCAATAGCAAAAACAGCTGCTTATCTGCCTCAGCCATGACTCAGAAGGAGGATGATGGCTGATAAAGATAGAGGTGTAAGAGTCCAGTTAATCATGTACAGTGACACACATGTATGCGTGTGTGTGTGTGTCTGTGCATGTGCAAAGGCACCTGACACAAAAGGGCAAAGCCAAATTAGGCCATACTCATGTCAAAGCCATGCAAATTTAAAGTCCATGGAGATAAGCAAAAACTCATCTTGTCAAAGATCCAGTTGGGAAAACGGATGTCTAGCCATGATTTACTGTTGGAAAATCATATTCTTAAGAATGAACACATCTTACACATATCTCCATGTGCCACAAAGAATTACAATAGTCGATACTGCAATAAATTACTGTGAACAACTTAAAAAAAGTGTAAGCTATCCTCACAATGTGCTTGAAAACCTTATTGTCAAAGATAACAAACCATACATGAGGGGCGGTAGAGAAAGAGTCAGGGAGAACAACATCCAGGAATTAAAAACTTGTGAGACAGATTGAGAGGGAAATGAGCTGAATACTTTGTGATATTTTGTCATATTCTTGAAGGATGGTACAAATGAGTTTTGGGTGGACTGTGAACCAGCTGGTTGTCAGAGGACTGGAGCAGGGAGGGTATTCCACAAACAAGGACCACATAGGTGAGATCCTCTGAATAGTAAGTGTTTAGGGCTGACCATGTTGATGGATTAAAAGAAGTTGACTCTACTAGAAAAGAGGCAATTCCAGGCAAACTGGTAGACAGATATAGAAAGGAACCTGAAGTGGGATGAAGAGCACTGAGCTCTCAGAGTAGGGGTGAAGGACTTGCGCTGCTCAATCAAGAGGCATTGTGTTTTGCAAGGAGCATCAGGGAAGGGAGGAGAAAATACAGAACAAGATAGGAGTTTTGGGTAAAGGGTGAACTGGGGCCTAGAGATCCATGGAGGAAAGTAGAGGCTGGGTTTGGGAAATGCATGTCATGGATGATGAAAAGCTTTATATCACAAAAATTTTCAGGCATTTACAGGTGCCTCCACATTACCATCTGACCTCAAAGGACCTACTGAATCCCTTAGGCACTCTAACATCCTTAAACACCGCAAATTTCAGCCTAACATTTAAAAATGCATGTAAAATTATCTTCCTTGTGAGGGCTTGAATGAGCATGATGGAAGCCTGTGGCTGTGGCTCCCGCTTGGCCACTTGCAGAGGACAAAATGTCTCTGAGCCATGTCGACTTTCTGTGCAGGACAATTCAAGAGCCAGGTGCATATATTGTCTGCAGCCTGAGCAGGTCGCCTAATTACACACCCAGGGAAATACACACAGGAAAGCTCCATAAACTTCCCTAAATAGGTCTTCTGGAGGACAAGAATGGTTCTGACCTACAAAAGCAGGATCCACAAGTCCAAGCTCATTTGCTCTTAGGGGTCTTTAGTTAATATAGGTGACTATAAAGTTCAAGGGAATTAAGCAAGTTGATGCTACTCATTAAGGTGAAAGATGGGGAAATTGATGTGCCATGAAACCAGATGCAGAGCAGCAAAATGCGCAAGTCAGTGGCAACAGCCAACAGCTCTCTTGACATGTATCAGCAGGACTCAAGTCGGCTTATGGCTGCGGGCCCAGGGAGCCCTCAAGCTGTTTCTACTTCCATCCAGAGCCCCAAAATAATCAGGTCTAATCTAAAAAGTGTGGTGATACAATGTCCTTTACATACTACAGAACAAAGCCAGAGGGCTTCCTAGAGTCCATGTGTTACAGTCTGGAAATGATGATGAAGCTCTCAGTGCAGGACTCTCTCCAAGTCATCCTGTATTTCATCCACCATTCACCGTGGTAGAGACCAAAGTCAAAGAAGCCATCAAACACTACCTTTTTTTTTTTTTTTTCTCCTGCTTTGTGACTCCTGCCTAACTCCCCAGGAGACTTGTAGAGCAAAAAAAACCAGCACCCATCAGAAAATCACCACAGTTCTCTGAAACAGAGTGGCATAATGATGTCTCCTCTCTGATCCTGGAATCAGGATCTAGCTCCCAATTCTATCCCTGCTTCAGACAAAGCCGTATAACATAAGGAAAAACACTTGAGCTTCAGGGTATCTCTGAGATATCATCAGTCTGGAAGGCTCCAGTCTGATGGGGAAGACTCCTTATATTGCAGATTAAAGTTCAGAGAATTCAAGAGTATTTGTCCAAAGCTACTCAGAGAGTCAGGCATTCAAATGTTTTTATCTGACACCCAAACAACCACACTGATGCCTTTTGAGTCTACCATGCCCATTATCCTCTTCAGAAACTCCGCCCCAGTGAGTCCTGGATACAGTCAAGTCAGTTTGTGCAGCCTGAACATCCCAGAATCTAAACAACACAATGTTCAGGTGACTGTGGTTCTTCAGGAACATTGTTTGCTCCTGATTCCAATAGATTTTCAGCTTTCTACCAGCTTTGACTGAAAATCTAAGTCTTAACAAATAGAATTTATTCTTAGAGACTCTTGCCAGATCTGTTCTGTAGCCATGAATAATCCACATTATAACAGTAGCTCAATTATAAAATCTAAGACAAAAGATTTAATGGTTTCAGTATAAATAGGACTAAACTGTGTTAAACAGAAATAAATGGATTAAAAGGTAGCTGTTGTGCCCTACTTTAAGCCTGGAGTCTGATTCTCTTCTGTGTCTGCTGCCTGGAGGTCCTGAGAGGAGACATACCAGTGGCCATAAACACTACTGACTGCAGGGTGTTGAATTTGAGATTATGGCACAGATCATTATAGAGGGAACTTGCCCGATCCTCCAGTGAACGCAAAGTCAAAAATTAAATTGCAGACATCCAATCTGTCTCTTACTGTACAACAAGATGCAAAAATAAATAAATTATGAGTCACAGCATCTTTGCCAAAGGCTGACCTCTCTTCATTGCATAGCACCTAAGCTTCCTAACTGCCCTTGCAAGAAGTTCCCACCAGAAACAAAGTCTCACCGGTGTTATAGGTTCAGTCCAATAGTGGACCTACTTTTCAAGTTTCTGTGTTCTCCAACACAGATCTGCATAGGAGGGCAGACCAGAGCTAGCCACATTTTATCAAGTGACATCTGCAAATCATCCTATATCCTTGGATAAGTTGAGACCATGCAAACATCTGAACTATTCATGACATGGATCTCTGTTCTAGCTGGGTTTTCTGCTACAGTGAAAGTTGCAAACTAAATGCATGTGAAAATGAGGAAAAGAGAAGAAAGGAAATACAAGTGGCATTGTGAAGGTGAGGCCACTTAATACTCATCTTCCATCATCTATCAGATCCCACAACTTCCTCCCCTATGAGATTCCTAATGGCTCTGACCACTGACTTCACATTGGAAGATGCCTTTGTGTCAAAAGGCACAGGACTGACAGCTGCCCTAAGGGTGTCAGGTATAAAATCTCCTCTATGTTCTTCAGGTTTGAGTAGGCCACAACAGAAAAGACAAGATGGACTTTGTTTTTCTCCATACGTATCTCAGCTTAAACTGGAATGTTCTACATCAGCCTTCTCACACCAGTTGTGCTATTGGATCTTGTGTGGCAGCAGCAGAATAAGAACAGTAGGCTCCAAAGAGGGGATATCAAACATGGATAACAGATTCAAAAAAAGGAGTAGTCAGAAAAATTGGGAAATTTTATTTTGGGAAAACTAAATCAATAACACAAGTGTAAGAGAGTCTGTGTGCTACCAAAAGACTCTATGGATGTGTTTATTTATCACAAGAGATCAGTTAGTGCATTGGAAGGCATTACTGCCTACAGATTAATGTAATAACTTATTATATTCAAAAGACCAGTCCACTGCAAATGTTTATGCTTCTTTATCTATGCTTCTTTATGCTTCTTAGTATCCAGGATTTGCTTAACCCAGCCATGAAGTTGTTTAAACTAACCCTTTCAATTTCACAACAAGGACGGGCTCAAACAGAAGGTCAGAGTCAGTTACTGTGTTTTATCTGACAGGTAATAATTTCTTATGAACTGTTGACTTAATTCGAATGCAATCACACAAATATGCCCTTAATTAAGCACACAAAGGCAATCTGTCCTGATGAGCACAGGAGAGAGGAAGTACAGTAAGAGATGACACTGATGGCATCAGACACCAGCAACTGATCTGAGAATCAGAAAGGAATTGTACAACAAATGGAAATTATGTCATATGAGTAACCAGGAGAATGATGGAAAGGCCCAGGCAGGCCAAGGTAAATTCAAATAAGATGAAGAACCTGAAAGTGTTAGAAGCTACTGAGATACCTAAGGGGCTCTATAGAAGAGGTTCTTGAATTACATTTGAAGTAAGTGGAAGATGAAGAAATGCAGACCTGCTATTTACAGGAAAGAATATATGGCAGGTAGCTGAGTGAAAGTTAGTATAACCTGTGCCATGACTCAGATGTAGGAAAAGGTTAACTGGGACAAGCTACCAACATCAGAAAGTGTTAATAAGGGGTGGGAGAAGAGTATGGTATAGGAAAAACACAAGCTGAAGCCCAGTGGGCAGTCTTTAATAAACCAAGGGTACTTAAGGAAGCATCTGGAGACACTTTGGACCCATTAGTAATTATCTCCAAGATCTCTTGATGCTCCCATAGGACTGGCGCAAGGTAAGCACAATAAATATCTTTAAAAAGCAGGCCCAGCAGAACACCAGGAATCCCAGATTAATCAAGCCACCTTCTGTACCCGGGAAGATCCCCACCTGCCCTATTAAATGATCCATTTCTAAGTGCTTGGAGTGTAATGAGGTGATAGGTCCAGCCAAGGTGGGTTTGTTGAGAAGAAACCACATCAAATCAAACCTGTTTCCTGGCAGATTACCTCATGGTCTGGAAGGAATCAGGAGAGGAGCAACCACTCTTGGCACTGTCCTGCATGAAAACATAATACAAAATAAACAAGAATGTGACTGCAATTATGATTAAAAAAAAACAAAACCTGCTCTGAGAAACTTTATTCTGCAAAGCATGCTTTCAAATATGGGAGCATCTCAAAAGGATGCTTAGAGAGGCCAGCCTTGGCCATTGTTTTGGTCTGTATTTTTACTGATTCCCAGGCAGAAAAAGTGAGGGCTTACAAATGAGTCTGGGAGGGCTTTGGAGAACAGGATCAGGTAGAATATAGATTACTTTAATAAACAGAGCTAAAAAGCTGGCCAGGGTGCCCAGGGTAAAATGAGTGCCCAGGGTAAAATGAGTGGTTATTGTGTGGGTTGTAAGGACTGGAGCACCAGAACTGGGTCATGGAAAATAATTATTGTGCTTGTTCCAGCACTGATGGAGTTGGGGCTGGAGTCCAGTATCCAGCTGTTGTTACTGCACCTCTGAAACAGCACAGACAATCCATGGGGGTTGGGTCAGGTCAGCAAGAAGGGTTGGAAGTTTCAAATGGAGAGATATGGTGTGAATTGCAACCTGCCAGAATCATAGCATGAAAACCATAGGCATTGCACATGGCAGGGACACACAGGCAGGGATGGTACATCTGCATGATCCAGGGTGAATGACTGTCCTTGCAGGCATCACCAAAATGCTTGTGCTGGTATCTGTGGTCTCCCAGATCCAGGATGTAGTGGTGTCACTGACCCTCTTTCACAAGCCTTCACCAAGGTTTCATGCCAGAGTAGCTGCATTCAGTGAAAGCTTTGCAAGTTGCTGCCAAGCTTAGGGCTTTGAATGGGGGAGACATCACCTTTACCCACATAGATCTGGACATCATGGCTTCCACCAGCCAGTACCTACTTATGGCACAGAACTTTCTTCAAGTGCTTGGCTAAAATAAACCCAAGGGTGTGAGGTCCTGTCTGGGAACTAGAGAGATTCATTCTTTCAGGAGTAGGCGTCTAGTAGGGCCCAATGGAAAGCCCACACAGTCAAGGTAAGTAGGGTAAAGGGAAGAAGCAAGGAGTTGCTGTCACTCTGTCAGTCTAGTTCCCCGACTAATGCCCCAGGTGACACAATGTAGGTGATTCAGAAAGGAGGGTTGGAAGTAGGACCTCTCTGCTCAAGCTCCCAACAGGATGCCCGTCCCCCACTCCCAGTTCTGCTGTTAGAACAAGGTGGGCTGAGACATTGGGTGCCCAAGGCCAGCCTGCCTCCAAGCACCCATCCCCTCCCCAGCACAGCATCGCCTCACCTTGTCCTTAGTCACTCTGTGCCAAAGGGCCGCCGCCAACTCATGACACAAGAACATTATTCATAAGCAGCTGAGAGAAAGGGAAGTCAGGTTTTACTTGCACAGTGATTTTTTTTTTTTATGCCATTCCCTTCCCCAAGAGATGCTTCCACAGGTCGTGTTGAGTAGGATACGACAGGACCATAAAGCAAGATTCACATCTTCATGGGGCTGAAGGACGTTCTCAAAGGCTGGCTATGCTCACGAGTCACATCAGACTGCTGCTGCAATAGTGTGAAGGGGTTCAGGAAGGAGACCTCCCCAAAACATGTGCATGCACCCAAGGAATAGATTCCTACCAACATTTAGGGTCAAACCTAGTGCTACCTGTCCTTAACTTAAACCACAAGAGACACCCCCTTCTCCATTTATTTTACACAGCCTGCACCCAAGCTTCTCTCCCACGCCCCTCACTGCTGAAACAAAGTCCTTTGGAGAAGGGTCCATCTTTCAAAAAAAACTTTCAGCCACAATAAGTCACTCAGCACAAAGATACATGATTTGCTGCTCCCCTGAAGTAAAATGGAAGCACTTAGCACCTAATCTCAATTACTCTCTGATATTCCCACATTTTGCAGGCAGAATATGTGGGATATCCTTCATCATCAGCTCCACAGCTCCCTGCTCAGAATCACAGAATCACAGAAAAATTGTGGTTGGAAAGGAGCTTGTAGATCACCAAGTCGAACCATACCTACAAGAATAAAGAACACCTAAATCCCTGACCAGTAAAAGGAAACAACACCAAAAAAGAACACACAAGCCCCCTGCATGCCTTCCCCTAGAGCATATCAGGAAGCACCACCTCAACTCGTTTCTTAAATACCTCCAGGGATGGTGACTCAACCATCTCCCTGGGCAGGCTATTCCAGTGCCTAACCACTCTCTCTGTAAAGAATTTCTTCCTAATATCCAATCTAAACCTCCCTTGCTGCAACTTCAGACCATTTCCTATGGCTCTGTAATTAGTAACTAAGGAGAAGAGGCCAACACCCACCTCTCTACAACATCCTTTCAGGTAGTTGTAGAGGGCAATGAGGTCCCCCCTTAGTCTCCTCTTCTCCAAACTAAACATGCCCAGCTCTCACAGCCTCTCCTCATACAACTTGTTCTCTAAGCCCCTCACGAACTTGATAGCTCTCCTCTGGACACATTCCAACACCTTAATGTCTTTCCTATAATGGGGGGCCCAGAATTGAACACAGGACTCAAGATGAGGTCTCACAAGGGCACAATAACTTCCCTTCTGCTGGCCTCACACTCTCCAGCTCCTGAGTTTAGACCCTACTTCCTTGTGTTATCTTAAAGACAGGTTTGGTCATTAACCTGGAAGAGAAAATTCATCCCTACCCACACAACTAGAACGACTGCTGGAATTTCTCTTAAGAAACAAGCTAATCAGGCCCACTTCCAACATTTTTCCCATTGTCCATGCTCAGTTCAACATCTATCTCCACATCTTGTGCCAGGGCAGGACTTAGTTCTGCCAGCCCCAATGTCCCCAGCAAGGTACTTTTACTAAAAAAACCCTCTAGCTCAACTGATGCTGCATAAAGACTCCTCCACTGCTTATGCTTCCTTAGGGCAGCCCTGGCTCCTTATGTCCAGCTCAGTCCAACAATGAGTGGCTCAGTCATGTTCCACTGAGACCTCCCACTTGGGCATCATTGGGTCCACCAGGACCTGGCACTCCCTAAAGTCTCAGTTGCTAAGACCTTGCTGAGGCTCTTGAGACCTGTCTTTGATCATGTGTGTGCAAGCCTAGGTACTTCTGGGAGAAGGGTAAAAACCCAGTGCTTGCATGTTGGTGGGGCATTTTGGAAACCATGAAGAACTTGGGCTACTTTGTACCAGGGTAGACAAGGAAAGCCAGACAACCACAGGCAGTTTGCTATGTTGTTTAGGAAGCTCTCAGTTAAATGCCACACTCCAGCTGAGATACGGTGCTGGACTGTGTAGTAATTTAGATGCAAAACAGCGTATCAAGACATTCCCCTGAACTCAATGACAAGCCAGAAAATACCCTTTACATGAAACTTATAAACTTGTTTTACATAGCAAGTTATAAAATCAGGGACCCTTTAGTCTAAAAGGCAAGGAAACAATGTTTCCTTATGGGAAAACAACTCCTACACATACAAAGCAACAGATTCAGTGTAGACACAATGTCTACATGAGGAAAGCAAGCTTTGTAAAATATTTATGTTTTTCAATGAGATATTATTGTGCAAGAAAGATTATGTGTCTTGTTGGCTGGGAGCAAAGATGTAGGAGGGTGTTATTAGAGCCTTTAGCTATGTCAGAAAAACATGAGCCTAGGTTCTGCTTGAGAAGGATGCTCCTTTGAGAAAAGCAGTAGTTTAAGTATGGGCAAAAGGCAATGCAGATTTTGTATTAAAAGCAGCAGCACTTTTCTATCCCCCAAATACCTCAAGCTGATAAATGGCTGGAAAAGTTTCTACAGTTGTTATCTTTCTTATTCAAGACTCTAACTAGGTTTGGTTATTCCTAACTAATTGTGATGACAAAACTCTTTGAAGAAGTTTAGAGTGGATTTTTTTCACCTTATACAAACTTTTGTGTAATTACCCCTTCATTGCTTTGTTATGTAAATCTGTGAGGATTTATGTTGCATATGGAAAACTCCATAAACCAAAAAAAACAACCAACCAAACGAAAAATTGTTAGCATGATCACCATCAGAATACAGAGTATTTCTAAGAAATAGGAAAGCTTTTGTCTGACAGGACACAGACAATTTCCTTAGAAAATGTAGAAAGATTTGAAGCATGTTAGGAAGAAAAGAAGTTGGGATTTTAAAAAAGAAAATCAGTGTCAAAACTTTATTGAAGAATTACTATCAATAAAAAAATTGCATGCTGGAGGACTTCTATACAAATAGTAAAATGTTGAGTTTATCTGGACCAAAATCTCCACTCCGCTGACACCCTGAGAAATCTAGAGCAGCATCTCACCAAACTGAAATCCATTCAGATAAAGAGAAATAAAAATAGTTCCTCTAAGAATTAAAAACCACATAAAACCATGAGCTGAAAATTTCAACAAGTTAACCCCACAAGGACACTGACTCATTACAAGGACATGAAGGCAACACAACAGCTTGCTTCGAATTCAGACAAGTATAAAATAACTGCATTCTCTTTCTTCATTGGGTCTTTGAAAAGAAGTGATCACAAAAAATCCCTCTAAACTGAACATGTAAATATGTCTTCTATCCTCATCCCTCAGCACTCATCACACCCTCTCTGCAAACAATCTGTCAAGAAGAACAACAGAAATAAAATAATTTATCACATAGCACAGTTGTCAGACTCAGCAAAGTTTCAGCAAAATGACATATCAGAGATTTCTCCATTTTGGGTGAGGCTAAGCATTTAAACCATTGCCCATGAATCAGACCAACATCTTTATAGATGTTAATGGGTTTTTTAAACATTCTGGTTAATTCAGTATATCCCTGTTAATCTCATGATTGGGACATGTTTTGCTGGAGATGAAACACAAACAAAGTTTCAATGGGAAAGAAAACCAGTAGGATTTGATTGTGTTTTTGGCTAGTTACTGAGATCTGCTATCTCAAGACAAGTCTTCAGATGACTCCTTCTGAATAATAGGCTTAGAAGATTTATTTGATTTCATAGGACTTATTAATAGCACCAGTGTTTGTCTATTCAATTTAAGAGTCTACTCTTGACATGCCCCAGGATGCTCCAAAAAGGAACTGGTACTGCTACCTTTGAAGCCTCTTAGCTGCTAACGATACTTGCAGCAGCTCTTCTACTAATTTGGGCATAAGGGTGAGCCCACTTAGAGCTGTAGTCTCCTCAAGGCCTTTCTGCAAAAGAGTTGAAGCTAGCATGAAAGACTATTTAATTTCTGATTACTTCAACACCCTACAAAATAACTTTGCCTCTGATTATGCTGCCTCATAAATCCTGGGCAAAGCTATCATAGAATCATAGAACCATAGAATGTTAGAGGTTGGAAGGGACTTCCAGAGATCATTGAGTCCAACCCCCCTGCCAGAACAGGATCACCCAGGGCAGGCCACACAGGAACAGATCCAGGAGGATTTTGGAAGTCTCTAGAGAAGGAGACTCCACCTCTCTGAGCAGCCTCTTCCAGGCTCCATCATCCTCACAGTAAAGATTTTCCTCTTGTGGAGGTGGAACTTCCTGTGTTTCACCTCACTACCATTACCTCTCATCCTGTCACAGGGCACCACTGAAAATAGACTGGCCCCTTCCACTTGACACCCACCCTGCAGACATTTGTAAACTTTAATAAGACCCCCTCTCAGTCTTGTCTTCTCCAGGCTAAACAGCCCCAGGTCTCTCAGCCTTTCCTCACAAGAGAGATGTTCCTGTCCCTTCATCATCCTCGTAGCCTCTGTTGGACTGTCTCTAGTATTTCCCTGTCCCTCCTGAACTGGGGAACCCAGAACTGGACACAGTACTCAGATGTTGTCTCACCAGGGCAGAGTAAAGGGGAAGAACCTCCCTCGACCTGCTGGACTCACTCTTCTTTATGGACCCCAGAAAGATATCCAGGAAAGGCATCCTCTGGACTGGAAACTCCCTCCCCATGAACCTGGATTAAAAGAGTGTCTGTTAAGAAAAATCAGGTGGCACATGTAAGTGCCCAGAGTGGTGTCTACATGGAGTTGAGATGCATTTTATCAGTGCTGTTAAAGCTGATGTGGGGCATTGAGTTATTGCACACCAAAGACTTTGACAACCCCACTTCTAAACTGTGCCTTGACTTAACAAAGCTTTTTAGGCAAGTTAGTTACAAATTTAAGAGACAAGAAGCTTTTTAAACTGAAAATGAACAGCAGTGAATGTAACTGGAATAGAACGAGTAGTGAAAAAAAGAAGCAGCCTACCCTTGCACTGGACTACAGAGGTCCTGAATCTACCCATGTGAAGTGCAAGGGTCTCATGTTTCATGTCCCCTGGCCCACCCTCATTAAATACCCTGTCCTCAGACCACATTGCAAGATCATTAGATGTTCCACTTTTTCTCCTACCTCTTAGTGAGTTCTTCTGCAAGAAGCTCTGCCTCTCTGAAAAAGCTACACATACAACAAGGCTTTGACTGGATTTCAAACATCTCTCCTTGCTAGCAAATAAAGGTATTGCAGTGAATAACTGCAGCTTTTGCTTTCTTCAAGCCACAGCAAGTGGTTTTAGAGGAATCAGATCCTTGTCAAACAACTGCAGTAACACCACAGCCAAGGTTTCTGCCTATTGTTCTGGGAATTACCTTTTGTCTCATGGCTACCAGGTAAAATTAAAGTCAGTGCTGTTTAAGGGAGAGGTGGATGACATTTAGGAAGGTTTGCTTGTCAGCACTGTGAAAAATTAGCATCAAATCAGATGCTATAAAAGCAGACTATCTGAGGCCACTGTATTTACCTCCCAGAATCAACATGCCAGTCTTGTGATGCAGAATCATAGAAAAAAAAAAAGACTTGAGAAGGTCTGCCTAGCAATTAATTGATACCTGGGGCTGGATTAGTGGATTAGTATTGCTCAATACACTTTTACTAATCCAGAAAAGGAAGTGAGCAGTTAGGTGACAACTGGTTCATTTCTCACTCCCTTCTCAACTCTGTTTATGAATATATTAAATAACAATGACTATAAATTACCACTAGTTAGTTACACAATCATAGAGAACTGGGATGAAAAGGGACCTTGAAACAGCCAAGAAAGGGTCAGCCCTATTCTTGTGATTACAGAGAGATTTTTATCTAGCTTGTTCTTTGAGATTCCCCTGCTGGGAATTTCAAGCTATCCCAGACAACACATTCCAGCACCTGGCAATCCTATACTGTCCATAAGGTTTCACTCCCTCCATCTCCATCACTACAATGCACTTTTCTAACTTTCTGCCCTTCTAGTTAAAAGAACAGCTTCTTCCTTATATTTTATGCATTTAAAAATTGGTACTGTGCCTTTTTGAGTCTTCTCTGTGTAATAACAGTTGTGCACTGTCTCTCACTTCAGCATTGGGCCCTAAATAATTTCTCCTGCAACTGCAGAACTTTTAGAGTTATTTTCACTGTAGACAGCTCTGAAGCATAGAAACTTTCTGTTCTTAGTTACCTCTTAAAGACCCTTTACAAATAGACCAGAAGACGATAGACCACAATCCAAAAGATTACTGCTCTAGACTAAACAGTCCCAGCCTCATCAGTCCTTCTCTATGTGTCACGTCTCTGCACCCTCCAGTCCCTTCTGTTGCATTCCTCTGGACTCACTGGAATGTATCTTTCCTGAAGAGTAGTGCCCAGAGCTGGTCATATTACTGCTGCGTAGGCATGGCCTACACTTAACGGACTGTTGGAAGTATTTCACGTGTCCTACAAACAATGATGCTGTTTATACATCCCGGGGATGTTTAAATTTTCCTTTCTTTTTTGCCACACCATAACATTGTTGACATATGGTGTGCTGATAATTATTACAATGACCTGCAAAGCCTTTTCTGTCACAGGCTACCTGACTGTTTGTCTACCTCTCCCCTGTTTGTACAGAGGACTGCTCCTGCATCCATACCGAAACCTGCGTCATCCTCCTCAAATTGCATTCCTTTTCTCCGGTAAAAGCTAACAAGTACAATAAGCAAAGAGCTGACAGGGCTGGGCATGGTGATGGTACAGTGGTCTGTAACACTGGCAGATGAAACTCCATAATGCAGACTGCATGGAAAAATATTATTGAATTATTCAAAACATTGCTTAGTTCAGCCTCTCCACAGAGACCTGACCACTACATCAGGCAATGCACTAACAACCTCTATTCCATCTGCAATGCGTTACATGGTTTAATTTTTAATTAAATCTCTGCTTCTGAGTGGGAAATTCTCACAACACCTCCTGATTCCTTGGTGCAAAACACAGCCCAAGCAACACGTCTCATAACAACCTGTGCAAATGAGCATATGATTGCGATGCTGGCACCTCACAGATCCAGTTATCTCTGTGGAACAAGGAAGTTTATGGATTCCCAGCAGCAAAAGAGGAAAGTACGGCTTTCCCAATGCCAGAGCTGTTACCTCACTGTAAAAATCTTATCTAGATACAACACCCACTTTTGCTTTACATTTCACCTGTGGACAATAGTGACCCTGCATCTCCCAGCAGGACAGATCTTTAATGTCTACCTGGGGCTCTACACCCTGGATAAAACAAGTGATGGCATCCTCAAGAACAGTGACCCAGAAACCCATCATATTCACCCTGGCCTTTCATATGTTCTTCAGCAAAAGCTGACATTCAGTGCAAAACAGCACCAAGAAACAGAAGGGCGGATGAAGGAGAAGTCTTGGGAAATTTTCTAGCTTTATCAAAAGAATTAAATTTGGAGACTTTGAACTGAATACCTTTACTGTGAAACACTCCATGGACCACAATTTTGTGGGGTGTCTCCTGTGTCATGTCCTGTGCTAGACCATGCTCCCCAGTGAGACCAGGGCACTCCACCTCCTGCAGAGGGGGTGAGGACAAGCCAAGCAGATCCATGGAAGATCCAGTAATGACCACCTCATGATGTCTCCCTTTTTTATTTCTCTTCATGCTGAAGAATATTTTAACAACCATCAAGCTTCTCATCTAGTTCAGGTCACAGATTAAGACAGAGCTAAGGTCCATCAAATTGTCTGTATATCTGCTTTTTATCAGGATCTCCTAATCACTAGACTCTCCCTTACTAATTAGACCTCAACTTGAGTTCTTTTGCATCCCAAAAGCCCTACAGCCTTCCCTGCTATAGTTTATTACGCAGGATATTGTTCACACATCTGACAGTCCCATCAGCCTCCCAGGTGACACATAGCCACGTGTCAGGCTCTCCTGCCATTGTGAAATACTCCCAGTTTAAAAGAATATGGAAGAATATAAAATGCCACATTATCCCCCACACACAGCTTCTGTGTCATGAAACAGCACTGCAAGGGCTGTGGTGTTCAGTGAGATGGATGGGGCAGTCCCACCACACCAAGCTGTTCAAGCCATGCTATGCCACAGACACACTTACAGCACATTCCCCAAAATTTCAGCAAGAAGGACGTGACTTGTCCTTTAACAGGAAGGCAGGAAGGTAGGAGAGGAGTGATGGGGAGGCTCTGGGATGCTGTAGCTCCCCATTTGACCACCTTTTGGGACAATACATGCGCTGGCCACACAATGAGCCAGCAGGGCTGCTGAGCCAGAGCCTGCTTCATGAGAGAGCCCCATAGCTGTTTTTCTTCCATTTGGCATCAGCATTGGCTGTTTCCAGCCCATTACCTGTTCTGTCACAGCTTGGGTGTGGATGCCTCCACTCCTGGGGCACAGATGAGGCCCCATTGATGAATTAACCACCTCAATGGGCAGTGTGAACATCAGGCACGATTTGTGTACTCAGCCTGCAGCTGCCAGGAGGAACTGGATTTTAATCGCATGCTGCAGGGGTCATATCCTCAGATCACAACCTGAATCACATCCTCACTTCACATTCCTGACCCACCTTCTAGCATAATCCAGCAACCTTGGCAAGGAAATAGTGAGGGCTAATTCCAAGCACATCACTGAGGCACCAAAGAGGTAAGCCATGCCTAAGACTCCCACTACAACTGGTGGAAAGTGGGAGCAGCTAAACCCCTTTTACACCTGACACTCATGAGGACAAACTCAAGCCCTGCCTTCTTTCTTATTAAGGAAAACAGAGAGATCTTTTTGGAGACAAACCCAAGAATATTTCAGAATGACCCAAGAGTCACCAAACCCACAGCTGCATGAATTTGCTTTCCCAGGTCTCTAACACTACACCTTCCCAGGCAGTGAGCAGCCCAGAAACACCAAACCCATGTGTGACCATCCACATACCTTCTCCCATACAACAGGAATAGATCTGGTCCTTGATTCAGCAAATGGCCTGCAAATAAATTACACAAGAAATCTCTGGTTATGTAAAGTACATTGCACAACACATTATATAAAGTTCAGGTCACAGCCCAATCAGCCAACACTCATCTCTCTTACATCAAGGCAAATTAATCTGAGAAGCAGCAAGGAAGGGGAAGAAAGAGGAGGATGCTCTTCTTCTCCTAAGGACGTGTGTGGCACACACATGGCAAACGTGCCCACCAAATGCACCTCCACCCATGAGCTAGCCCAAGCGGAGCAGCTTCCAGACAAATCCTACCTTTTGTCTCCAAGCCCACCTACAGGATACCCAGGCTAGAAGGAGGGTTATGTGTCCTGCAGAAAGCAGACTATCACCGTCACTACCACCTTGCCACTAACTTCATCTGGCTCTAGCTGGGATTCTCAGAGGCAGGAGGTGTCAATCCACTGTTGCAATGCATCTTCAAGGGGAGAAATAAGAAACTTCTCTCAAATGCATTGCTCAAAAAAGCCTGGTTTTACTTTATGGCATTTTCTGATTTCAAATCTTCAGGAAATAGCTGTGGGGAACGTTTGAATGCTGACAGTAATAGAGCAAGTTTCACACCAGAAGATGGAATCCAAAACAAAGTGGGAATGCTATGCCAAGCCTGGTGCCAGAGA
Source organism: Chloroceryle amazona (assembly GCA_027560015.1). Classification (NCBI taxonomy): domain Eukaryota; kingdom Metazoa; phylum Chordata; class Aves; order Coraciiformes; family Cerylidae; genus Chloroceryle; species Chloroceryle amazona. Next base: position 27,880 of record JANHFX010003091.1, on the reverse strand, counting down.
TGTCCCCAAAACATACAACAGAAAACAAAGGTCCCATCTCTGTGCCCCAGTATTCAGATTTTTTGAGAAAAAACATCTGGGATTCATAGATTTTAAAGCCCAAGAACCCCATTAAATTATTTTCAATCAATTCACCGTAGAGACAGCAGGTGGGACCTGCTTCTTCTCTTCTAAAACCTTGTTCTTGGAGATCCCTGAAGCTACCTGTGGTTTTAGTACAACTCTTTCAATCACCTTCAACAGGTCTTGGATGGGATTTTGAGCTTGCAAGCACCTCAGGGCAGGAAACATCTGCAAAAGATTCCACTGTGCCTAACAGGATCAGATCGACTCAGCAGAGATCTCGGTGAAGTTAATTTGTTACTGCTGCTGTTTTTAGTGATAATAGCGTACATTACAAAGGAAAAGCAATAAATCTATAGGGAAGAGACACTGAAAATAAACAGTGAGGTTTCAGCTGTGCTTTGAAGTACCATGGAAAGGCCCAGAGGCAAAGGAATGCTGGAAACTGCTTGGTCCATTGTGTCAGTTCTGCAGAAGAGAAGATTCTTGTACCAGCAGGGAGACTGAAAGATGTGAGAGGATAAATGCCCTCTTTGAGGGGTGGTTTTGCTGCTGAGCTGGGCTTTTAAATGGAAGGTGACATTTGGAAAATTGAGATGGAGATATAGGAAACAGCAAGAGCAGAGCAGAGAAGTCCTCATGGGACATTACTGAGCCTTAAAAGGAGATGGTTGCTAATAGCTCTTCCCAAGAGAATGACCACAAGAGAATCCAAGAAGAGCTGGGATTCTGTGCACTGGCACATTTCCCTTTGGTCACAGAAGCACCAGCTATCAGCATGGGAACACAGAGATGGACCAAATGGATAACATTCAGATGGAGGTGTGTTACACTGGCAGCAGACTTAGGGGAAAAAAAAAAAAAAAGATAAAACAGAAAACTTGCAAAACTTGCCCTGCATAGATTCAAATAATAAAGTCAAAAGGGAAATTGAGAGAGCTGGAAAAGGAGAGAGAGCACCCTTTTCTGTAACCAGCCTTGCTTAGAGAGGGAGTTACCACCATGTCTTCCCCAAGAATGAATGAATCAAGGAAGTTGCCACAGGCATGATGAGGCATGCAGGTGTGCACAGGCAGAGTAAGGAGACAGCTTTCCACCTCAAGTAATGGGAATGTGGAGTGTAGGAGACATCTTTAACAGTGAAGTTCTGCGTAGGTCAAACAGGTCCTCAGGAGTGGGGGTATCACAGACAGATTGATGTGCCAAAGCTTGGCTGTGCCACCAGGAGAAATTCATACACTTGGAGCCTGCCTGAGCTCAGTAGCCACTACAGCAGCAATTGGGTTTGGGTTGGGCAGCAGAGGTGAGGGGGTTGTTTCCAGCTATGCCTTCCACACATCCTCTTCTTCCACAAATGGTGTTATCTAGGGGTTATACAGTACACAGAGACTGTTCCATGCCAAGGTTAATTTGATGAGTCACTAGATTGAAAGCAAACTGGTGCCACTGAGGAGATAATGCATGTAATGCAAAAGCAAGAGGGCTCTTGCACAAGGCGCTGGGTTCCCAGCAATGACTGGCCCCACACCTGGCAGAAAGCTGTGGGCTTTTATACTCAAGTAGACTTCCCTGGGCAGACAGGACATGCCAACCCATGGGATGCTCCATCTGGCTTCACCTCCTGCTCATCCAGTCAGGAAACTAGTTCAGGGAAACCTAGCCCCAGTGATGCCTGCACCAAATCCTCCCATTGTGTGAAACAGCATTGAACAGGAGCTTCCACTCATGCTTTTCCCAAAAAGTCTGATGTGCCGCCCACATCTGTCTCACACAGATAATGTCTTCAGGAGATCCCCACTAATTACCAACGCAGACCAACTTTACACTAAGAGCTGTGCAAGAGGAGATAATCACAGGGGTCATGTTATTCTTATTAAGATCAGGCTTTGAAGCTCATATTAACATAGAGCTCTCCTCAAAGTCAAACAAAAGACAACAGAATTTCACAAAATGGTCTTATAGTTGGTCCTAGCAAGCCTCTGTGGCAGTCAGGTAATCCAGAATCTTGTTTGATACACAGGCTGATGTCTCACAAGGTATTTTTTCACTGTGAATAGCAGCATGATTGCTCAGATGTAAAGAGGAGGTGAGACCCATCAGCTGCATAGGAGCCCTCCATGGGCCATGGCAGAGGCAATGCAGACCAGCACTGACCTTCCTGCATCAGGCATTTCCTGGGTCAGGGAACCAATGTTAATGAATACACTTTGCGCCATAGAACAAGGCTTGGAGAACTCTTAAAACTCTTGAGGTCAAACCGTTCACAAAGCCAAGCAATGGGAATTACTTCTTGGACAAACAACGACTATGTAGGTACAACATAGGCAGTGCACAAGAAGGGTTCCTGGAAAGGCACTGGCCCATCAGTTCATCTCCCAAGACTTCATCAAACCTCAGACACATTGCAGTGCTGACCTCATTCAGCCAGTGGTCTTCACCTGATGATTAGTGGAATCCATACTCAAATATTTTCCCTCCCCAAAGAAATCAGACCCAAAAGTGAAGAGATCATCCTCCATGCTAACAGCTACCCTGAGTGTCAGGTGGCCAGGGATGAGATTTGCACATATCTCCTGTGGAAAGCTTTCCCACTTTGCATGAAATAATCCAAAAGAGAAAGTATAAGTCACTTCCATCAGAAAGGGCAGTGGCAGAAGCCCTTCAGCGGGAGAGCTGCTTTTCACCTCACTGCCCTCTTAAGTCCATTTGAGCTTTCATGAGAGACTTGGTCTCAGGTCCCTGCAGGTGGGGAGGGATCTGGACCTGGCTCTCTTGCAACTGCAGTATGGGTTAGAGAGATAAAAGGGCAAAAATAGGAAAGTAGCCAGGGAAGGAAGGGAAGAAAGCTGTAGGAGAGAATAGACCAACACTACCTAGCCTTAACTGCCCAGAATTAAAGGGGCTGGAAATGGCTGGAAACTTCCATTCTCAGACTGAAGCATTTTGAGAGTTTTGGGAATTCCCCTGCTGTGCACTGTATAGAGTCCAGGGCAGTTAATACCATGTTTCCTAGATAGGGGAGGCCACTGGAGTTAGAGATGTCCCTGTTCCTCGCACAGACTCTCAGAGCCTTGGTTGAAAATTGCCATGATGGAGCTGCTGTGCCTTGGGCTGTGAAGTGAGGTCATAGGCAAGATGCAGGTGTAGGAACACTCGACTCACCTACAACCCACTGCAGAAAAGATGCTGCTGCTGCAGGGATGCTAAAGCACCCACTGGATTCGGGGTTATTTATGGGGAGTTCTTAGAGAGTAGGGGTAGCCATGTGTTGCAAGTCCAAAATGACCCTCTGTATGGGACCAGCTGCACCCCAGAAGCTCCAGGCAGTGTCCACCCTTCCCCAGGCTCTAGCAGAATAAACAACATGTTTCTTCCTCCCCTTGTGTCTGGGGTTGAAAAGGATTTGCAATGAAAAGCGATGTATGTCTATCTATCTTGGGAGGCAATTAGGAGTGACATTCACAGTGATGGTTACCACTTGACTTTACAGACATCAGTGTATACACAGTAAAACATTTTCCATCATTTTTATGTCATATTTATCAGTTTCCACAAATGTTAAGGCATTTTCAGAGCTCAGATCTACATGCACAAGGTCAGGCACAATGTAAAGCCATGATGGAAATGGTTCACATCATGTGAAGAGAGGAAGCCTAAGGCATTTACACCAGGCAAAGGCTTGGCTGCCTAGTCTGATTCAGCCAACAGATCTCACATCTGGTTTTAGTGCAAATCCTGCTCAGAAACTGTGATTTACAGGTGTTCCATTGCTTGATGTAAGAAAAAGTTGCATGCCTGGTTTTGACCAGAACAGAAGCAGCACTGTTCACCCTGAAGCCCAGGTGAGGAATGCTCCTGAGCCAGCCCAGTGATACCCTGCACATGGCTTGAGGCAGGCAAGACTTTCCCTGCACCTCTTGCTGCATTTCTGCTAGGGCACAGGAGAAACATCAGCATGGTGCTGAAGGCAGGGAGAGACAGGCTGCCAGGTAGCTTAGTAAGCTAGTCTCTTGTCATCTTTTTCAACCTTTTACCTTTTTTAATCTATTGCTCATCTGCTGGTAGGACTTTGTGGGCACCACTTGCTGCCCATCCACCTCCTTATCTTCCTCTCTACAGCCTCTTTGTTCAAGGCTAGGGAAGCTGACATCTTCTTGGAGGCATCAGTCATGAACAGCCATGAGCAGAGTAGACAAATGGTGAATGTAGCATGGGAGCAGTCACCTGCCTTTCCTCAGGTCAGCCAGGCACTCCTTGCAACTTCAACAGTTGCTGTGCACTCTCCTACCCCTGTGTGTGGGAGCTGGCTTCTCCTCATGTTGATATCAATGATAAAAGGGAGGAATAAATAAAGTAAATTGAGAAAGATCAGCCCATCAGGCCAAGTGCAAACACTACCTAGTCATCCAGAAAGCGTCTTGAAACATGCAGATGGGAACTGATAGAGATCCTTTTCCAAGGGGTGAGCCTAGTCATAACCAGCAGATTCTCTTGGCTAAAACCACCTCCTGCGTTTCTGGGTGTGAGCACTGCTATCTGCTGCTGCATCGTGCACAGCCCAGATCTCTCATGGGCCATGGGCAATTCTCAACTTAGAGAGAATGGAAGCATCGACAGCAGCAGATCTGTTGTCCTCATTAGTCCAGCATGTCAGAGACCATTTCAGGATGAAAGTGTGAGGAGGAACGTGCATTTTTATCTTTTCACATTCTTGCATAGGGAAGAGAAGAGCTGAATCCCTGCAATAAACTCTGCCTAGTAGACCAAGACCAGCCTGTGGATCTCATGTTACATCCCACTGAAAAGTCACCTCGGAAATATCTCTTGGTGTTCACAACACAAAAGGGCTCAGAGCCTGGCAATGACAACTACAATGGTGGAAAAATAGTCTCATTAAGGAGTCAGGGCTCTCAAGGTACTGCAACTCTCTTCACAACTAGTCTCACCCACTCTTCTTTCTTTTACCCTGGGGAAGCTGAGCCATGGGAAGCCACTAGAACCCACTCATAGGAAGTGCTGCCATGGGCAGTGTGGTGATCAAAGTGGGTGATCTCACATCTCACCTCCACTGCATAAGGCATTGCTGAAGGAAGGGGCATTTTAGGATCACTCAAGGGGGGGTAATGAGGCAAGGAAGCAGCAGGATGAAGCAACAACATGGGTAGAACAAGGCATGAGCAGGAAAAACTGCTCTTGAGTCAGATTCTTTAGTTCAGGCCAGGACACAGAGCTATGCCTCATTCCTGGCATTATTGCTGCTGACCCCTGCAGAGCCAGCCCTGACAGCAGATGGACCGTAAGGCTGACCACTGGCTTAATCCAGGCAATTCCTGCCCTGAGCCTTGTCTATCCTGCTTGGTGGAAGGGGTCTTGCTTTGGTTGAAAGGCTATGCCAGCCAGTGCAGTGCTAGGCAGGAACACCTCATGCAAGCTCTACTTATGGAGGATGGTGGTAGGAAGCCATGCTGGCATACCGCCTGTCAGCCCCACAGAATCTATCCTACCCCCAACACTGTCCCCAGCATGCATGAGATGCTCAGGGCAGGCAGAGTGAAGAAGTGGGATGGTGTGAGTGTGCTGTCACTTACAAGGGCCCTGGATGAATCAAATCTGCCAAGGGTGGAAAATGGGCTTGGTCTTAAAAGCATAAGGCAATTATTTATTGGCCAACACATGAATATAAAAGACAGCTAGGATTTCATGAGCTCCTTGACTAGATGTTACTGTGTTCACCACCTTGACAAGGTGCCCAAAGAGCCTTTTACCAGCCAGGGACTGCCTGTTGGTTTTCACAGCTCCTAGGGATGGCCTCGCTGTGATGCCCCACAAACCCTCTCCCTACCTGCATTTTTTCCTGTAGGATTTTGAACCTTTCCTTGCTGCTTCCATCGCGATCATCCCACCTCTGTCTGCAGTCTTGCCTTTTCCAGCATGGCTGTTTCCCCAGCATGTGTCCGGTTATGACAGGGTCAGAGCTGGGACTTCAGGCTCAGGGTGCTGAACTCTGGGAACAGGAATTACCCATAGATGGGGTTCCAGAGTCATGGGGTGAGGGCAGATAGGGCCTCCTTACGCCTGTTGCTTGAGCTATTACACATTGCAAGAAAAAAAAAAAAAAGAAGAGTCCCTTGAGCCAGACAGTGCATAAGAGCAAGGGCAGTTCCACCATGAGTTGTCCCTGCTTTAGGACAGGAAGGTAAAGTTGATGTTTTCACCCCTGAATGCAGAGGATGGCCTGGCATTGTTACTTCATGCCAGGAAGCAAGTTTCATGGGATAAGAGACACGCAGCAGTCAGGGACTACATGAGCCTAAGTTCTGCCCGAGAGAAGCAAACACCATGGCACAGCTGATATGTGGTCCCCAGCTGCATGTCTCATGTGACATTCAGCAACATCCCTTTGATGTCCCAGTTTAATGGGGTCAGGGTATAACCAGGACCCAACTTGCACATGAGTACAGGCAGCATCCAACTGTGAGCTGGAGACTGCTCCTTGGACATGTTACTGCTGAAATCCCAGGTGGATTAAAGATGAATACAAGAACTTCTCATACTGCCACACTCTCGCTGGAAAGACTAAACCCAAACTTACCCTCAGAGAAGACCGTGTCCTTTGCATTGCTGCAGACAGAGCAGCATGAGAAGTTTCCACCTGCTCTGTCCTTCGCAGCCTTGTCCCTTGTGTCCCAGGAGATGTGACAGGACATAAAAGCAACATTCAGGATGACAGTGCTTGTGAGACACACAGGACTCAAGACTCCAGCTAAGGTGTCTCTGTTCCCACCCCAGGATGAGATCATGGCCACTCAGCCATCGTAGAAGGTTGGTGGGAAGGTAGGTGCTCCCCTCTACCCCTCCTAGCTCCTTCACCTGTCAAGCAAACACATGGACTCAAGGAGCAGGCTGTTTGGGTACAGCTCATGTAGTAGGTCCTCCTCTCAGGACTTTGCAGACCCTCTTGAGGTAACACAGGTTCAAGTTGTCCTAGTAGGTAGTACAAAGGTAGCATGAAGCCCAAGGATTAACTGGAGGTGGGTACGCTACAGAAGACAGCATGAAAGCAGCTTGGGTGAAGCAGAGTGCAGTGCAAGCTCTACGCTCCTCTCAGCGCTACATCTAAGTCCACTACCCCCACTCCCAGGTTAGGTGTTCCTGATGGCAATGCACAAGGCCTGGATCCATGTGTTCTTGATAATTCTGTGGGTGATCCCCAAACTGCTCTCAGCTCCCCTGGCACCAGCATGTTGCAATACTCCTGCTGTGCACGCTGAGATACCCATCAGTAATTCAAGGGCAAGAAAACCAGTTTTATCCTCTGAGGAGCCCCAAGTGGCTGTTCTAGTAGAGAACTCACCTTTGCTGTCTCTGGCAGATCCCAGCAGAGGCTGTTGAGTATTTTTCCAGAAGAGCAAGACCTTCCCAAGGGCTGCAGCACATGCACTGGCATGGCCAAGGTCTGACTTGCCTCACACCAAGACCCGTTTGCCCCAGGGGTACAGGTTCAAGCTATAAATACCAGCCTGAGTGAGGCCTGCCAGTTCACATGGCCCAGCCAAAATTCCTGTACAAAAACTAATACTAGTAAATAAATGTTTGCTGGAAGTGCTGGTACAAGCCAGAAGGAGGTTGCCGAGCTTTGCACAGAAACCTACCAACAGCTTTGTGGTTTCAGATGAAACTCAAGACACATGAGTCCGTTAGCCAAGTTTCGCTGCCGGGTTCCAGTGTCACCCTCAGCAGCAGGACCCAGACACTGCTGTGGGATGCGGCCAAGGCAGCACAGGAGATCAGGATGATGGTTGGGGCAAGCCCCCCCACCCCTCCAAGGCTGGAGCTGTTGGGCTTGATCAGGAGACAGAGTAGAGCTGTTTCATCCCATACCTGTGATAACAGGGTGCCCAGGCAGCCTGCAGGTTCCAGATTTCATCTTGCTCCCCTTAAGGTGTCAGGGAGGCAGCCCACTCCTCTCCAGCTTGTACTGGGGATGGAGCAGAGGCACATGTGGATGGCACCTGACTCAAAAGCCACAAAATGCATCTGGGACCTGGGCAGGCAGCCCACATATCCCTCTGCCACCAGCCTGACCTGCTGTAATGCCCATTGAATGCTGGGGCACCCCATGTTGCACACCCTCTCTATCCATGCCAGGAGCACAGCCACTGGGAGCTGCAAGCCCAAGGCATCCTCCAGCCACTCCGTCTCTCACCCTGCATCCCTGAAATGCAGCAACTTATGGATTCAGGGCTGCTTGTTCTCTCCATCTCTCACCACCAAATAAATTTTCACCTGTGCAAAACTGCAGCTGGGCCACCCTCTTTCCAAGGGCAATTGCCTTGTGGGGGAAATTCCTCTGCTCCAGCAGTGCTCTTCTGCCCTTGCCCCAGGAGGGATGGCAGCTTTGCAGTGTCCCTCTCCACAGAGCTGTCCTGAGGCACACAGAGGTGCAGGAGGGCCGTCGCAGAAATGTGTTAGGGGCTGATAGTTTATCTTGGATTGTTCCTGAGCAAAGACAATCCCATATCCCTTTGAAGAAAACCCTTCTGTCAGCTTTGGCTGTTATTCTACGGGTGCAGCAGCAGGCACGTGAACATATGTTTATGCTGGGAAACAAGCTATCCATGAGATGCTGTGCTGCTCCTCCCAGCCTGCAAAGCCACAAGGCAGCGTGAGCTCATTAGAAGAAGGGGAGAGAGTGGCTGGAGCCATGTTCATGCTCCCAGCCCTGTCAGCAACTCACCCTATGTCCTTGGCCCCATCACCTCCATTAGCCTCACAGCAGCCAGCTGAGATGGGGAGATAAAGGCAGCTGTGTCCCTGCACTGCCAGCCTATGGTTGCAAGTAATTTTTATAGCGCTTTTTACATCCCAGTGGCAAGGAGCACGGCCATAGAGGGAGACTGCTGGGTTTGTCC
>JANHFX010003090.1:0-27176 GCA_027560015.1 Chloroceryle amazona | reverse complement strand
TGCCTGCCTCCCTCGCCTGCCCTGTCTAAAAGCTTAGCCTCCCTCTCTCCAACCCGAGAAAGTGACAGAAGTAGGCGGCAGCACAGGGCCTGGGAAGCGGTGCCGCAGGCGCCTCTCCAAGACGAGCACTCCTCCGCCCCACCGTGGTCCCAGGGCAGCGGGAGACGCATGTTTCTGTGTCCACCCTAGCTGTGAAAATGACTCAACTTCTTTTGCCCTTGCAAAGAGGGTATGTTATTCTGAATTACTGCTTGCTACGTGCTTTCTGTTCTGATACTTGACCGTATTTGCTCAAGGGACGACAGTAAAGTTTCCTTAGTGTACAGCAACTTCTCAAATAACCTGGTTCCAGCTACTTCTACTGAAGAACCTGGCACACAGGTGTCACCGAGTTAAAACTACCTCTCCCACCCCAAAGCAGTCTTTCACTTCCACTCTTACAGCAACACCAGATTGAAAAGGAAATGGATTAAGGAATGCACCTCTCTGTCCACTTACTATGACAAAAATAGAACTATGCAAAATCAAAAACTAGGCAAAATGACTGACATTGCCTGCAAAATCTGTCTTTTTGGTGACCCTGGATGGACACAGGGAACAAAAGAAAGAAAAGAATTATCTCCACCACTGATGTTCTACACTGTTCATTAATCTTGGCAGGTGTTCTCAACCTTCAAGAACAGAAGCAGGTATCCTGCTGTCTTTATAGGAAGGGTAAGGATAGAAGCAAGTGTGGTGGTGATTATTCTGCTCACTTAATGCTGGCAAAATGTCACAGGGGAACATCATCACTAGCTGCCAGCTAGGTATGCAAGGGACTGGTATATTATCTACTCAGCCTTTAAATTACTTGCAATGTTATCACAATCTCATGTGATGTGACCGAAGAGTACGGTTTTGTACACTTCAGAAGTGTGTTCAAAAACCCTGTGTGAAGGAGGGTATTTGTTTAATTATCCTGAGCACCAGTTAAATGAAGGTATAAGAAGCGTATAAAAGCTGCCCATAATCTGATAACAGAACCCTTGTTGTGTCAGCTTTATTCCTTAAGAACTTTGCTGTAATCAGAAGGCAGATGGTGAAGTCCTTTGTAGTAATTCACAGCTCTAATGAAAAAATCCATACTGGAAATAGCATAACCCTAATAGGTATTCTAGGCATGTCCTGTGAACTGGATGTATGGAAATACTTGTACAGAGGGTTCAAAGGCATAGTCTCATGGATCTCATGGAGTAAATTTACCAAAACTAGATTCCATGCTCTCACCTTGTACATACATTAAAAGCTATGCTGAAAGCTACTGGAAGTTAAATAAGGATTTGTAACAAAAACTCTCCTGTGGGAAAGAGGCAGAGATGAAGCAACAAGCAGCTTTTTGTGGTTAATAAATAAAAGGAGAAAAGCCAGAAAGAAGGCCAGCTCCTCCGTTCCCTTTGCTGTTTTTCTGTAGGGAGGAAAGACAAAACTGTAGGCCAAGGGTCCATCTCCCATTAAAAATTTATATGTACCAAAGGGAGTTTGTAAACTTACTAAATTCAAAACCAAAAAAGTTTATATTCTAAGGGGGCAAAGTAAGCTGTGTTCTTCAACCACAGAAATTGTATTCATAATAATATAGATTTTTATTTAAATTTTGACAAAACAAAGCATGCTGCAATAGTAATGAAATGGTGAGGAAAACCCAGGTACAGTTCTACAAAACGTGTGCTACTAAAATATATATAAAGCTGATTTGCGTTCACATGACCTTAGAAAGAGCACTGAACTTTCCAGATATATACTAAAACTGAACGGTGGCCTAGACAGAGATAAGAGCAAAAGCACTGTGATTTGGCTAGTTGAATCTAAGCAGAAAAATCCTGTAACTACTGAACTTTTTAATCCAAAAATAAATGGTAATGTATGATTGGCATCATTACAACATTTCAAGTTGGTAATAATATACACTAAAATGTCAATCTTGCACAGATACAAACACCCAAAGCAACAAAAAATCCTTTTTATTGCTGTTATCACTCTCTCATGGCAAGTTCATATAGTAATTGTGGACATAAGCCTGACAGTCACAAACATGTTGACAGGGTTTGAGGTATACTTCAGTCACCATTAAGAGGTAGACTACAGCATTTGCAGATATACCCAAGTTAGATTTAATCTGGCAAACATGGGTAGCCATAGAAGAATGGCAATATCCATACACTGGTACTTAAATGCTGTGCTATATTTCTGAGGACACTGAACTTTGAAGAGCTAGCATATAGAATTACAGTTCAAGAGATGTATCAAGAGATATACGGAGTTTACACAGATATGGCATTTTGGTAAAATATCCTTTAAAGCACAGAAACCACACATCCAGTTTCCATTAATGTTATGACACTAGAACTCCATGGAAACAATATTTGGGTTGCATGTTTAGCTTAATTTTCAGTTTGATTGTCCCTGGCATTATGGGATAATAAAACCAGTTTACAGTTCAATATTGGCGTGTATTTACCATTGATCAAAATGACTGATTTTTACTCCTCATTAAAGTGATATGAGAAATTATATTCCTAATAGATGCATGCACACACACACACTAAATTAATGGCAGTACAGGAACCTGAAGGAGAAATAGTTTAAAAGGAGCAGCTCCCATAAAATAGCAAATTCTTTCTACACAAATATGCTGACATTAATCATTAAAATTAATTAAGAACATTTTATATATTCCAATTCATAAACTTGAATTTATTATGAAGCATACTGCAATCATAAAATATACAGTTGACTATGAAGCCTGTATTTTTCACTTCTTCTAAATTTGTCTTTTTATTTTTAAAATATATTTTTTCTTATATAGTATGCATACTTATATATATGTTATGAACCTAGATATTATATATACATTGTAAAGGTGCTGGTTTTATCTCCACCCCCCAAAAAAGCAACAAAAAGTTTTTTAGGGACAAAAAAATTAGTAGTTACTCTGAAATTATGCATAAGCTTAAAGAGAAGAAAGACTCTAAATTAGAAATAGGGCTAAAATTATAATTTTTCAGGTATAAAGAAAGATCACTTTACCAGTTTAGTTCCATATGCTCTTGCCTTGCTTTATTCCCTTGTTCAAGGCATAGTTGTTTTATCTTGGCTACTTATCTTTGACTCTCAAAACGCAGAGTTTCACAGAAGGAGAGATGTTTATTTTCCCTCATAGGATGCCACTGAACAAGCCTCCAGGTTGCTTTTTCTCAGCAGGGCTTCTTTATAGCGCAACATCTTGCTTTCCCACAGTACTGCAACAGTAACAGCAACCATATGCATACAGACTGTATCTTACAAAGCCCTTTAATTCACATTTTATAAATGCAACAATTACACAGAGGTTAAATAATTTGAACAATAGGAGATTCATTATCAGTCTGTGTACAGAAGACATGGAATCTAAGTACAGGCTTGCTCACAAGTCTTAAGGTTTTGGACAATATCTTGGAAACATAATGATATTTACATGTTTACATTTAAATGTTTATCTACCATAAGCATTTTATCACCTCTAAAACATTCTGATGTTGGTACTGAGAGGCAGAAAGGTCTCTATCACACTGTGATCCATCTAGAGTTTTTTTAAAAACTCAGCGCAGATTATATTAGTAACTACTTCAGTCACTTACTATTTTACAGCCATTATATACATTAGCTACATAAATCCATCAAGTCTCCTTGCCTGGATTGCCTGAAGTTGTTGGCACCCTTATGTTGATACAGATCAAATCATCAGTATTTTTGCTGCTGAATCCTGCAGTGTTTGAAGCACATACCCTGCAGGCCAGGCCAGAGCATAGACAGGAGAAGAAATCAGGCTGTCTACCTTCTCCTCCTCCTGACCTGTGAGACTGGGCCCCAGAAGAGGTTACATGTTGCCTAATTTATTTTTGAAGTTGTTATTATTAAATGTAACTGAAATTAGCAGCATTTCTTGCCAGCCATTTGCTTTTATTACTTGTTAACAAAATATCTACTCAAAAAGACAATGTTTTTCTATCAAGTCAGCTGGGAAGTTTATTTCTCCTGTCATTAAATCAGATTATTATTTTACAGTTACAGACAGATTGTTATCAGCCTTCAGAGGCTTTAAATTAATACAATATGGTTTCTAGCAATCCAAAGCAGACTGAGAAATGCCACCCATACATTAGCAACACATTTTTTACACAGAAAGCAAGATTTGTTCTATAGATGTTTTGGAGTTAATTGTGCAGTAAAATCAGTCACAGAGCAGAATCATTAATGCACTAAGGTGACACTTCTGTACTGAAACTCACAGCAAATCTGCAAAGTCTTTATTGTTTACTGGTGAGAACTAGGATCACTTCAAATATCCTTCGGGATATGCGAGCTAGGACACTTCAGTAGTACATGACTACAGCTGTACTTCACTAAGAAAATGCTCTTAGTATTAATAAGGTTGGGTATTACAGAATACTGCAAACATATACCCTGCTCATTAAAAGCCTAGACCTATAAGCACACAGCCTTACCTACATACTTAAACATGTCTTGTAGATCTCTATTTGCAGAGGTGTGAATAGGATCTTCTAAATAACCCTTCTGTTGTTTGTGACAGACAAAGGTGACATGACTTTCCAATTTTTATTTTTTTTTTAAATCAGCTTGAATGACTGAAGAGTCAGCACTATTATACTTGAGACACAGTAAGCATTCCTGATTTATACTCTTCATTCCTAGAAAGTTTTGCTTTTCAACACTGACCATACTTTTGACTGACATTTGAGAAGCTGTCTAATTAGCAGAATAAACACGTGGGGTTGTTTTAAGAATGAAAAGGCAAACCTTCTTTCAGTACAAAATTTAGAATTTGCAGAAGATAACTGCCTATGTGCAATGATAGCAAGCACTCAGAACAGTCAATTTTGGACATGGGCAACAATCTAGTAGTGAGGGTCATCTCAGCCCTCTTTAACTGGGAATTACCCTTGTGTTATCATTACTACTGTGAGACGTGGACTTGTTCGTTTACCAGACGAACCAACGGTAGTGAAAGAACACCTGTCTACATTCCTGACTTTTGCTGAACTCCAAGCTCCTAATATATTTTTCACATCTGTGCAAAGGCATGACAACACTGTTGCAAAAAATACAGAGCAAATTAACAGACAGGACATTTCAAATTGGTTTGAAAAGAAATAAACTACTGATTTAGTAACTAAAAGCTTTTACAAAGTCATAACAAAAAGCGGGAGAAACATTCTGCTCATTTTGCAGGAGCCTTTGAAATAGCCAACAAAACATTGTCTTTCTAAGGTGGTGATGGTGTCAAACATTTTACTACTAGAAGGTCAATTTTTTTCTGGATTATTGTGTTCAGCCTGAGAATGCTAAGAGCAGAAGGAGAAGAGACTCAAACTTGGAAAGACATGGCAAGACTTCTAGACGAGGAGACACTATGAGATCTGCAATTAGTAAGAAAACAGTTGTGGACTTTTATTATTATCCTCACAGTGGAAATCTCAAGAAACATCAAAATGAACCCCAGAGATAGAAATTATAATACTTCCCCCTCCCTTTAATGCATTAACTGCCCCTGTATCTCAAATTCACAACACATCTGAGACAGATTATAGCAAAGACTGTTCTGCCAGACAGCTCTGGAATTCTTAAAATTGCCTAACAACATTAGGTACCCAATTTTCACAACAATAAACATAAAAATAAAATTATTAAGGAATATTTTAATCTACTGCTTTATAAGAGAAATTATTTTACTCATCCATAAAAGAAAAACTACTATGAACTTTAAAATATTAGTTGTTATTCCTGCCAAGAAAATGTTTCCTACTCCCATCTTGCCAGCACAATGAAGTGTCTGATAAAAGCTACTGCCTGCTCTTTGATACAACTTTAAGCAAAGATGCATATTTTCACTGCTAATAATTCTTTAAAGGTCTCTATCAGCCTTTAGTCATAAAAGCTAGAAATTTTGATCAATCTTTAGATGGTTTAGGTAAGATTAACGTACCCAGTTCACATATTCAGTTGCAACAAATGGAACATGAATCTGAGCATCTTAATTTTTAAAATTCTTAATCAACTAAATGCAACGCTGCCAAAATTCCTACATTGTTATTTGAATTGCAACAAAGCAATTCCTGAACATGACTGTAAAACTAACCTAAGGGTCCAAAGACTGACAGAAATTATACATTGGTCACAATGAATTAGCAATGGTCATAGGAATGTTGGAGACCGTTATTCTGTGTGAGCACATGTAACTTCTACTAACACTAATGGGGTTACCAAACACATTGAGAAGAAAGCTGGCCCCATTATGTGAAAATTGTTGCACAAGATTAACTGATTTTTCATACTAGATGGATGGAATGGAAGGATTGAAAAGGATTGAAAGCCTGCCTTTGGAAACAAGAGGCTACAAAGATCAATACCATATCCTAGGAATTCTCTCCTTCAGAGTTTGGACAGACTATAGGTCTGGAAACAACGCTAAGTGGATTTCATAGGAAACACACCATTAGTGAATATCATGAATAAGCACAGATTAAAAATATATGCAAAAAGACAGGACCA
Source organism: Chloroceryle amazona (assembly GCA_027560015.1). NCBI lineage: Eukaryota > Metazoa > Chordata > Aves > Coraciiformes > Cerylidae > Chloroceryle > Chloroceryle amazona. The sequence continues at coordinate 20,588 of JANHFX010003090.1, read as the reverse complement.
TTGTTGTGTCATGCTACTTTTAAGACAGTCATTAATTTCACCATGCATGATGTGTGTTGCATATGTGTTCATTTAATAGGTCTATTATCCGCATTTAGATATCCAAAAAGTAGCAGTAATACTTTTTCCTAGATTCATGATTTTGCTATAAAATAAAGATTAGAGTGTGTTTCAAAACATGCATTTTGAAAGTAAGGGGAGTGCTCTAATAAAATAGTTTTCTTTGGTTATGAATTTTTTCACATAAATGCATACAATAGAAATTAAGAACACAGAAATAGGTGATAGGAGGCAAAAAAAAAAGTCTATGTAATGATACAGAATTTTTGACTCACATGAAGAACTTCTAGCCATATGAACTTGGAGAGAGAAAATCCCTGTGTTTAAATATGCAGTATTTTTTTTTGGGGGGGGGGTGTTGTTCTGTTTTTCTGTAGCTTCCTGAAAGAAGCTCTAAGTCACTAGCACCAGGGCCAAATTTTCCTTATCCACAGAGGGATAAATAAACTCTTTATGAAGACAGCGATCCGAAATTAATCTCCTTCTGCAATAACAGACTTGCTCTTCTTCCCATCAGAGAGGAAGCAATGGTAACCTAAGAAGTGCAAATTTAGGTGTATGTTGAGCTAGTTTTGTAACTGATAGCTCAAGGGCCAGGAATACTGCATAGCACTACACATTTCAAGACCAGCTGACATAGGTAGTATGTTTCTTTCCTTTACATCCCATTCTCCTCCAAAAGGCAATTAAAAGGTAGCAACTCAAAATAATATTTCTCTATTTCAAAGAATATGTCTCTAATTCAGATTAAAGATGCTGTAAAGCTACTGTTCAGTGGTAATCAATCCCTAAATCAGACTTTATCTTCATTACTTTGCTTTAATAGTTCATCTAGTCTGATATAATGAATTGGGTAATAAGGACCTAACCAAGTTTAATATCAAGAATTCCTAAATACTTGGTGGTTAAGGTGGTTAAGGCATTAAAAAAAAAGAACCTAAGCCTAGGATTCAAAAACTGAGGCTCTTCAAGCAAATAAGTCTTCAGGTTTTCAGATTTTACTCTCAAGTCAATGAGTAGATTATCAAAGGTTGCCCACTAAACAGGCTGAAAAACACAAAATACATTCAACCTAAACTACCTACAACGGCTACATAATCTTACCAGTTCAACATCAGTGTCAGCTTGATGAATCTCTGTAGGCAACAGTTAAATCATAAACATGACCTTGAATTTAAACCACTGAGTTACGTCTGTTTTCAAAGCAAGACCAGACCTTAACATGGTAACTACAAACAAAATAAACACAGATCAAACTTTCAATGTTAAACTCTTTATTAGTGACTCACAGAAGAGACCAGGTATTACTTGATAAACAGACTGGCTATGATGAATCAACAGACTACGTACTGATGTTTAGCTTTCTTTAGATATGGCTAGATTTAGTTAAGTTCTGCATATTTAATGAGAAAACAATTTCAAATTGAGGGCACTGTACCTGTTCTTCTTCTAACCTGCTGTCCTGTACCATATCCAACTACTATAAAGAACAGGAATACTTGTATCTTTGGCAGGATATGGAAATAAAAAAGAGTGGGACTTTTTTTCAGGTTCCCTCCATCTTTTTCCTCTTCACAGTTTGACAGAAAACAATAGATCAACTTAGTTTACTTCCTGAATCAGAAATAGTATCTCCCTCGCTACCTGTTTAGTTGCTTTATTCCCTTTGATAATTGCACTGCGCTGAAATACCCTGACAACTGAAGCTTATCACAAAAAAGAACCTGGAGAAGTTTATTACCTCCCTGCTGCCCAGGGAGACACTGTCATTAGAACTATCATTTGTCAATGCACAGTTTGACAGCTTGGGTGCTTTAGTTTATATTTTTGTCCAGTTATAAGCTATTGGAAGGGTCACCATCCCAACCCAAATTCCTTCTCAGTTCTCTCCCCAACATAGAACAGTAAATACAAATTAATCAGTCTCCTGCTACTTCCAGGCATAAAAAAAACCAACACAAACAAACAACAAACCAACAAACAAAACCAAACCACAAACAAACAAACAAAATTAACAGGCAGTTAATACATTAGTATTTAGTTACTGACCACTCTTTGATTGCAGTTCTATGCTTTACCGAACAACACCTTCCCCTTTGACTTCGCAATGGGAAGGAAGAATTTAAAGACAGAAACAGCAAGCAGAAAATTATTTACATCGAAGGAGGAAAAACTGTTTTTCAAAAAACACTGACAGCTCAAAACAAAAAAAAAGCAGGATGCTTTCTAATGCCAGTGTTTACTGTGCAGTTTACTCAAGGCTGAAAAATTAACTACTCTTCCATCCAGTTCTCTGCCAGAGTTCAGAAACTGGGCAGCAAATAGGAAAATAATTCGTGATTGCTTTTCTTACATTTCTCAATTCTTATTTCCTTATTCTCAAGTAGGAAGAGGCTGACTAAAAGCAACCCCAAAGTACATTTGAGCTAAAGATTCTACAGCATTGGCCTCATCCACTATGTCAGCCTGTTTTCCCACACTGTCCAATTCAACCAAATCCAGCAGAACTCAGGCCCATGCACAGACTATGAAAAGAGGGAAGCTTTTGCCAACAGAGTTTACTACATTACCTTGAGAAAAATATCAGAAGAAAAAAAAAATCCAGTTTCATCTGACACTACAGAAGACCTAATTAAATAGTTGATGTTTTTAAATTTTTTTTTCCTTTAAAGACAAAGAGCTAATTCCCACCATAGGTTTACTGATAGAAAGAATTATTAGTGCTAACACCATAAAACTCATCTAGTTTTCTCTTATACATAATGCAGACTTCTTAACTAAAAACACTAGCAGGTCTGTGAATCTAAGATTTTATACCCTAAAGCTTCTGAAGAAATGAATTCTCAACAGTTACCCATTTATGCAGCTGATGTGGGGGTTGTTCATGTTTTGGGATTGTTGTGTTTGTTGGTTTTTTGTGTGTGTGTGTTTGTTTGTTTGTTTTTTTTTTTGGTTGGTTGTTTTTTTCTGGTTGTATTTTTTTTTTCTTTCTGGTTTGGGTTTTTTTGTGGTTTTTATTTGTTTGGTTTGGTTTGGTTTTTAATTTGAAGGAAGCACAAGGTGTACTGTAGAGCTTGAAGTTACCCCAGGACACTTAGCTAGGACTCGTCATAATAATTTGGCTACACTTAATCACAAGCAAACTAGCACTCCCTGGGCTGATGGGTACATGCCAAATGTCTGTCCAGGATTTAATGACAGGAGGAAAAGTTCGTATGAAAATTTGGACAAACATATCAAGTCTCCACATTTCACTACTCAAATTTCTGGGAGGAACACAGGAAGTATTCAGGCTGTCAGAGTCAGAGAGACAAAGGGAAAGGCAAAGGAATAGCAACATATCTAAGTTTCCCTCCTCCTGCAGCAGTTCAGCTTAGGCTCAAAGACTACATCCAATCTTCACACAGCAACCATTTAAACTTTCCTACACCAAAACCAAAAATCAATATTAATCTCTGCTCATGTGTCCTTGTCTGAGTGAGAATAGAACTAATTCTGTTCAGGGATTCTACTTTTCAGTTCAGTTCCTCTAACTAACTGCACTGTCTGAAGTTAGCAGCCTGTTAACAGTGTCTGCTGCTGGCAGTGATAACACACCATGTTTAGAGTTACTACCAGGGATTGGTGTGCAGACCAAGGCCACTGCTGGATCTTGCATACCACGTTGTGGAGTGCAGGAAAGTGAAATGCTGCACCTGCAGGGAGGAGTGGACAGGGCAGGTGACCACAAACTGACCAAGGAGGTATTCCAGCCCATATATGTCATAGTTGGTATTAAGCAGAGGAATCTGGAGGATCTATAGCTTACTTGTTTGCTCTCTCTCTGGGGGCTCCCAGGCTCTTCTCCCCTCTTGAACACTTTTGCCTGCTTGGCTTGGCTCAGGTCCTCTCTCAGTTCCTTCCTCGGAGAATCCAAGGAGGACTCTGTCTGTTCTGCCTTCAATCCCAATCAGTGTGTTCCTGAATCCGGTACCAGAATCCATCTCTTGAACACAGCTCCCGTCTGCTGCAGGGCCCAGTCCGGGACTCCTCCCGTGCCTGCTCCAGACCACCAATGGTGACGGTGATGTAATTACCTTCAGGGGGGTTGGGTTCGCTACTGGTTTTGTATATATTTGTACGTATTCTGTTTTTATTATTATACTCATTAAATCTGTTTTAGTGTCCTTTTCTAGTCACTAAGTCTCTCTCACTTATTCCCTTTCCCCTTTGGGGAGGGAGGGGGGTTAACAGAGAGCATCTCTTATTGGTCTAAGGGGCCGCCCTGACCCTAAACTGTAGCATTATGGCACAACAAAAATGAATAACCTATGGAGGGAAAGCAAATAAAAGAGTAAAGTAAAAGGAAAGTATTTCATAAAACACAGCATGCAAAATGGATTCCCCTTAACGCACAAGGTAAGGCCTTAAAGACATGAGTGGCAGTTATATGTGTGACCATGTGCAGAGAATGACACATGGATAGGCCTGATCCTATCTGTGATGAAGTAATGGGAAAAGTCTCCTTTGACTTTGACACGGGATTAAGGTCTCAAATTAATGGGCTTCTGTACATATAAATTTAGACATCTTTAATTGTTACACACAGAAAAAACAACACACAGAAAAACAACACACAATCCCTCTACAGGTTTTCATGGATATACTTCTCACATCATTCAAGAAGTATTTTTGTATGAGGTATCTCCCGATTTACATTGCTCAGATAGATGACACTTCCACAAAAAGTAATTGGACATGTATTCTTTTTGGTTATTTCAGTCTGTCAACATCTGTTCAGACCAACTTCATTTAAAATAAATGTTTCCTTTGGCAACTATATTTTTGCCATCAGCTAGAGTTCTTTCAAATAACTGCAGCCAAAACGTGGACTTGCAAGCCTGAAAATTGTAAAATTAACACAAAATATGAATACACACATGCAGAATAGACAGTGACAGCACAGTGTGCTTTGTGTTTAGAGTGTTCTGCCTCCCCCCTCCCCCCTCTTCCATTATCATGCAAGGATGTTACTTTCTGACAGCCGTGATCAGCTCTGCCCCTGGACATGCATCCCAGACAACAGTTGTGACAAATGAAAGGTTTCCCAGAGGGAAAAGAGAACTCCGAAGGTGTACACTGATTTATTAGAAAATTGCTTCTCCATAATGCTGGATTCTGCACTGCAATATCCTCAAAATGAGTTTGAGTACCACCAATTTTGGTTTATTTTTTTCCCCATATTAAATTCTATAACCCAAAGTAAAACAAGACTAAGCCAACTTACTCTCTCAACATCATAGGTGGACAGTTCCCAGTGCTCTACTTCATGCAGTGTAATTGTTTGCATCGCCTCCAGATGATCCTGGAAGTAAATGAAAAGTCATTTTTGTTGCTCACAACAACTGTGGACTTCAGTCCACATTAAAATATGAAGATGAGATTAATTTTAAACAAAGAGGAATTACTTTCAGCAAATATGTTGTTTTGGCCGTTTTCCCATATGTGCCAACACTTTTACTTGTCACTAGAGCAGCCCGCTGGATATCCTGCTAACTTGATGCAAAGCACACTACAATCTTAACCAATGCCATAAGGGATGGCATTTAGTTCATGCTTGCTGTCTGAGGTGGCTACAGTTCTGCCCAGGACAGCTAGGCTAACATTATGCCACTCAGTTTTACTAGAGTGAAGCTGCAGCTTCTACATGTGCACATCTAACTTTCTAGAGTGACTCTAGGAAAGATAATGGAGACATTTAAAAGGTTTCACCCCAGACCCTAAAATTCCATTGCTTTATAGATACTATCACAGTGCTGTACATCTATTCCAAACATATCATTATCATCATGCACATGGATCTAGAGATGCAGGTCATAGCTGTCCACAGGAATACAATTATTTCCCTAGATCATTATTCTGCTACAGTTATCATGCAAAAAAATAGAACCAAAACAACTTGCTGTATAGTTTGTCCTTTCTGAACTTGACATTTCTGGTTCTAGGATTTCTGCCTTTACTCCTCTGAGAATTACTAGCACATTACACATAGCCTGAAAGAGCCATAAACACATGGCACAGGAGAAACAACCAAACACACTTGGCACATTATTCTAGTAGATGGGTCAGAGGCACTCTCACCTTGCTTTTAAACAAAGGAAAATAAAACAATGGAGCTTACTAGTTTTTAATCACAATGTCTTTCATGCAAAGTGGGAACCCTGCAGGAAGACTGGCATCAGCCCATGCAATGCAGCCATTACATACCACTACCTTCAACAACAGTTTTATTTCTGAACCAGCATCGTTTCTTCCTCTGCACTCAGCAAAAAGATTACAAATGAGATTTTAAAGTAAGACAAGAAAAAGTAACCTCTAAAATTATAGCATTCACTAATTCTCACAGAAGTGTTCCAGTGGCCTTAGGCACTGAGAAATTTTACCCGCAATAACAGGTTCTTTCCTCACTTTGCTCCAAAGTGCTTCAAATTGTCTAATTAAGCATATGAAATAAGTGTCATAAGGTCTCTCTGTTTAGCTGTTTCACCTCAGAGGGAAAAAGAAAGCGTGAACATCAACTACAGAAGGCATGCAAGCAATCGGTTCCGTAGAGCTGATGCACTGGATGAAAACATTCTCTATTTGATTGCTTTTATGCCACAGTTAAGTGCAAATTTCTTCTTCTTAATACAGAAATCTTGTAAGACTACAAAGGTTAAGAACATGAGAATATTTTTAAAAAAATATTTTGATCCATTTTTGCCTATATTTTTATGTGTATAGCAGTAGCAATGAAAGTACCATTCATGTAAATTTACCAGCTTTAGAACAGCTATTTCCCTACACAAGGGAAAGCTATTTGGCTGTGGTGAACCATCTCTGCTAAAATAACAGCCCTTAAACCTTCAAACTCTAACACTACTACTTAAGCACTGAGTCATATTGACTCTCCATCATCCTCCTCCCTCTGAAAAAGCACTCAAAAATCAGACTAATTTGTCTCAAAATTTACAAATGGAGTAATATCAAAGAATAATGTGCACCTCCTTTTTTTTTTTTTTTTTTAATGTGTTTAAAATTGTGTGCTGGTAATAGCAAAAAAATTTATTAAAAAAATATACACACACACCCCCCCGCCCCGGTATTTGCCTATACTACTTTTAGCCTGTGGCAAGTAAAAGACAACACTTCTAGGCATGTCTCAGGCCTCCACTATTGAGTAACAGTCATTCACGAACACAAAAACTGATGGTAGAGTAAAATTTCCCTTTTATATTTTCACAAATGTTCTCGATTCGCATTTCCTTAAGGTGAAGAGGCATAACTCACCAGAAGTGGCCCACAGCTTCCAATAAGAACTGGCCCATCTAACAGCAGTTTCACAATAACAGTCTTTGCCAAAAACTATGTTGCTCTGTGATACTGAATTAAAACCCAACTGGACATAAATACAGATAACTGCTTCTATCATCCTTAGTCCATTTTACATGTGCCAACTCACAGACAATGTTCCAGAAATTACAGAAAAAAAATTAGGTTGAAAGGAATGTCACTAGCCCAGCTTGTTGATCAAAGCGGGCTTGCTGATCAAAGCATGTCCAGTTTTGAAGTTACCATATCATGTTTTATAAGGTCTCTGGCAACTTCATTAAGGCAACTAAAGCATGTGCTTACACCCACAGTAGTTTGATAAGCATCCAAGGGAATGCCTTCTCAAGGAAGAGAGGCTTAAAGAGTATAATCTTTGAGAGAGAAAATACAGCTACAAGCTTTCCATATCCTGATTATAAATGTAGTATTAAAAGATATAAAGTTTTTTTCAAAACTACAGTAAAAGTTTATTTAAAATAGTGTGTAAGGCTTAATTGACCAGACTTAGTTCTCACAATTTCATGATACTTGGAAGAACAGAAAACTGGAATGGCTGTAAAACACTTAGATGACTGTAAAGGTCAAAACAGTACATTTCTCTATCGTTTTTTGCAGTTATTATATAACCCATCTGAAATTCCACTCTCAAACAAAAAGACTACAAGAGTGTTCTGTAAAGTGTTCCTCCCTCCCCCTTTCCAACAGTTACTAAAAGAGCAAGGAAGAAATCAGACTGGAACAGAATTAATTCTGACTCATTAAATGAAGCTTTTTAAGAGTCAATGAAACAGTATTCACCTGTTACAGCTCATCATCTAAAAAAAAAAATGCAACCTCCTGGGTATGGCAGCTGCACTGTTTTTCAAAAGCCTCCCTCTGCATTCAGAGAGATCACCACTGCTAACTTCCTCACACATTTTATATGCCTTCATTCAAAACAAACCATTAGGAAGCAATAATATTTTACAGCAATCCTATTATACCCATTACATTTCTCTATGTAACACGAATATACCTTTCTGAATGAGAAAGGCTGTCCTTTTCATAGAATGGTAGGGGTTGGAAGGGACCTCTGGAGATCATCAAGTCCAACACCCCTGCTAACATAGAAACAGATCCAGGTGGGTCTTGAAAGTCTCTAGAGAAGGCAACTCCACAAGCTCTCTGGGCAGGCTGCTCCAGTGCTCTGTCACTCTCACAGTAAAGAAGTTTTCCCGCATGTTAAGGTGGAACTTCCTGTGTTTCACCTTGCTACCGTTACCGCTCGTCCTATCACAGGGCTCCACTGAAAAGAGACTGGCCCCTTCTACTTGACACCCAGCCTTCAGATATCTGTATATATTAATAAGGTCCCCTCTCAGTCTTTTTTCCAGACTAAACAGCCCCAAGGCTCTCAGCCTTTCCTTGTAAGAGATGTTCCCATCCCTTAATCATCTTTGTAACTCTCCATTGGACTCCCTCCAGTATTTTCCTGTCCCTCTTGAACTGGGGAGACCAGAACGCAATACAACACTCACTAGTGCAAAGTAGAGGGGGAGAAGAATCTCCCCCTCTTTTCATTAGTCAAATAACCTACCTCACTTAAAATTATCAAGCAAAGTAGAATCATGGACTAGTTTTGTATTACAGATGCATTTGGGGAGAGCAAACAGACGCACTAATTATCTTTAGCAGATCCCCTGTGAGCTACCTATAGGACACTTCCATTCTCTATGTATCTCATGCCCATAAACCAGAAACAGTGTGGCATCCCTACAGGGAATTTGCTCTCTGCAGTTAATCATGAAGGAATATAAAAATTTAGATAATAGTTCTTTTCATCACTATTTCAGTCTGAAACAGATTCTAAGAATGAATTTATCACAGCAATTTACAGTATTTTTAGACAACTTCCTAGTGAGATATTCAAATTGTGGTAAGACAAACACTTACTTTGGCAGGCCTATTTTTTCACTGTGTGGACTGCCAAAATCCACATTCCATACTGAGGTAAGTGTTAGGCCTTAACATGCTGCAATTTCTTTTTTACTGTGGTGGAGATTCAAACAGAAAACAAACCTCATTGATCTACCTATGTATATATAGTACATGATAAATCTAATTGTTAAACCAGAGGTAGGAATTTTGCTAGAAATGTACAGAAGTAAAAGTCCAGTTGAAAAAAAGAAGTAATTGGATATATAAGCATGTGACATGTGACTCAGTGATCTTAAAAAATTTAATACAGAGAAGAAACACCAACTCAGAACATGCTTAGCTTATTCCACATTATCAGCAAGGTTGGGCATCTCTGGGTCTTTAAACAGGAGAAGGAAAAAAAAAAAATCATAAAGCTACTTCACCAAAGTGATGTTTGAGTTTTTAAGCAGATAATTAGACCCATATATGTGATCATTAGGAAGACAATCCTCTGCCAATACGAGGCAATTCAAATCCCGTTTCAAAGCAACTGCTTTAGGTTGGACAACGTTGCTGTTATTCACTGCCGGAAGAGTTACTGCAGAGAAGATTATGTCAAGGCTCTGAAGCAGTACTGCCTTCCTTGGAAAAAGGAGGACCTAATAAAAAAGCATAAAATAATTGTATTTAGGATAAAGAAAAAAGCTTTAAGGAATTTACAGTATAGGCCTGTATTGGATGCTATGCTAGCTTCTTAAGCACATTTTGCAAGAGAACAATGAACAACTAACTGCACTTGAAGAAAAGAAAATGGAAAAGGCCTTTATCCAGTAAAATGGTATTTTCCTCATTTCATGAGAAAAGCTTGTGCTATAACTTGCAAGGATAAGCTAAGAGATAGCAAAACTAACTCAATCTGACAAAATCCACTATAGACTTTTTTTAAAGGAAAAATGGTAGCTCAAGAAAGCAAAAAGTGAGCAGAAGATGTAGAATAAACTATTATTTCAACATTGGGGGGGGGGGGAATTAAGTAGTACTTCTTAAGTAAAAAGTTTATCGAGTGTTTTCCAATCTTATTTGCCACACACAACTTCAGTTCCAGTATTTTCAAGAAGAGCTGTTAATTAATAGATAGTTGCTTATTTAATAGCATGATCAGAGTCCATCTCATTATTATCACCCAAATCTTAACTGTAGCACTTAATCTTTTTGTATAAATACCAGTTCTATTTCTTCCACAGAACTTTCTTTAGCACTTAAAAATTGTGTTATACTATTTAAATCAGAGGCACAAAACTGTCACACAACATGTAAAACAGTATGAGGAAGTGGCTTGAGAACAGTTGCTTTGCTCTGTATATTATAACTTCAAAATGGAAACCTGAAGCAGAGAAAAAAATGATTGACTCGTAACAGCAGTTAATAAATATATAAGAAGACTGCAATTAATTAACCAGATATGCTGCTTTTTTAAACTTCCCTTTTGTATCACAGCCTTCCTTCTCATTTCACCCAGTCTAACTCCTCTGACAGCTATTGACAGCAATATCAAAAAATACCACAGGTTTTCCTACAGAAAACCCTCCTGATACTGCCTGTGGCATCCAGTGGTGCATGTCAGTTTGATGACTCACATCTCCTTTTAATTTTAATCTACTTTCCTTAGGACCTTAAGTTTAATAGTTTTATTAGTCTGTTCCTTTTCCTTCTCTCATATACCTAAGACTAAGTAGGACAAAAAGGAAAAGCCTATACTGGCTGTCACTAGCAGCATTTGTGCTGTTGTGATAGCACTTTGAAAATTTACAATTTCTCTAGAGCTTAAACAAAACAGACACAGGAACAACTCTCAGTAGTGACACTCTGCTTGCCACAGAGTAGTAAGGTTTAGGAAGGAAGTATCCTGTTTCCTCTTTCCTCCTTCCCTAGAATGCTGGTCTGTAGAAATGAGAGTAATAACCACATTCTCATTTTAAACTGTGCATTAAACAGAACCAAACTAGGCATTCAAATCTAAGACTTAAGTACATCTTCAGCTGCCTCTGACTTACATTGAGTTTGGATACTTCCAAACACAGACATATGGAATCCAGAGTGCAGGCAGGCCTCCAAAACATCTAGTCTTATTTAAAAACAAACAAATAAACAAAACAAAACCAACCAACCAAACCAGAGCAAACCCAGAAAGTTCCTAGAAATCATGGTACGTCTTTCAGGAGAAGTAGTGATAAATCAACTACTGTACGCAGTTACAGTTTGAAACAGTGGGATCTAAAAATTTACTCTCATACTGGCTGATATTCTGTGATGTTTGTGGACTTACACCTACAAACGTGCAAGTCTACAATTGTAACATGAACCCAGTTCTCATTCATCCAAATAAACATGAGGGGAAAATTGAGTACATGATATACTAGTGTGTAGTATGTGTTTTCCAAAACCAAACCTTTATGTTCTTAACTCAATGATCTATATTATACAGCCACCTAGAGTAACCAGGTCATCAGTGAACTTTTGAGGTAAGAGCATCACTTCATCACAGAAAATTGGGGATTTAGATTATTTACAATATAACTAGCTTCTGACAGTCAAATTAATTCCAGTTTTATTTTTTACTATGTTGTAGTAAAAAACAAAACTAAAAATGTCAGGTAACTGTCAAGCTATATTTAATTACCATGTATCACTTAGGAGTAAACATCATTGAATAAACAGATGGTGTTGCTATGGGGTTGCCATCATTAGTGTAAGTTGTAGAAGCTCACATTCAACTCTAAAAATGGCAGATACAAAGGACAAGAAATCAATATGTAATATCAGGCATTTCTGGAACCAAAACCATGGTTATACCAAATCATGGTTTGTTTCATTCCTCTACTCAATAACATAGTTTTACTGCCAGGGTTGCTTGAATTCCTGAGAGCTAAGTAAGAACTGAATCTTGGTAACTGATTCTGAAATAATTGCATTCCTAACAACTTTGCTCCCTCCCCTGAAATCCCTTGAAAAATGAATTTACAATTTTTGTTACTTCATCAAATCATTTATGTAGCTGAAGGTCTCCTGAAAAAACATTGCCATGCTATTTCAGGAACATGAATGCCACTAGCTAGCTAACATATTTAGCGAACACTAAATAAATGTTATTCAAAGAGGTGGTATGAAATTAAAACAAAGCTATGGAAATAAAAAAATAGGTAAAGTATTCCAGTTTGTATGAAGAAATGCATATAGAAGGACTGTAAAGATGTTCATGGTATATGTCATTACGTGTATTAGAAGCTGAACTTTAACAAAACTAGACATCACACTAGGAGAGCAGCACTGTGTTATTTCCAATAATTGCTTTAAAACTGCAACAGCTAGAAATTTTCCAAGCTACAACAGACTTTTCATCTGCTGAAGCACTCAAATAACATTTTTAGCTCCAAATTAGCACCAAGAGGAAATGAAAAGGTAGCCGTGGACAATACTTCATCAGCTGGTTATATAATTTAATCATAATTCTAGAATGCTGAATATACTTTTGACATTATACTTGTGGATTGCTTTGAGATTTAGAAAGTGACTGGTTAAGATTTCTTTTTCACCTCGTTTGTACTTGTACTCCTGTACATGTAGAAAAATAACAATTGTAACCAAACGGTTCAGCAACCCTTAAAAGAGCATTTACACAAAAGTAATTCTGATGTACAGAAAGGACTGTGAATATTACTTCACAGTTTATCAGTGTACTAACACAAGAAAGGGCTCACAGAAAAGGCTTAAGCTCCCTTGAAAACCTTACCACTAACATGCCACTACACTACAAAGTCTACAGATGACTTGCTAGGAAAGATTAAAATATGGTAAACAGGAAAATGTCATTACTGACATAATGGCCTTATCATAGTTCAGTGTCAGAATCTTAGTGAACTTTAAGACAAATGATAGCATTTTGTGTACAACCTTCACCAAGGCAACAGGAGTATGACAATACTGAGCAAAATGAGGGCACAAAAGAAAAACTGTAACAAGTTAAACTGAAGAAAAAAACCCCAAACCAAACAGATCATAAAAATCTCGATGGGAAGCATCTTCCAAGGGTAATACAGTAAAATAAGAATGTGAAAGGTCATGTATTACATTGGACAGAGTAAACAGGCTTTATTCGTAAACAATAAACATATAGTACACTTACCTACCTTCCTACAGACACCACACAAGTCCCTCTTCAAAAACTTAAATTCTGAGAATTACTGCTGTTGTGACAAGCCTGGTTTTCCTCTGGAGCAGAGGTTAATATGCACTACAAGCAGAAAAGTTTCTTTATGTGTCTACTAAACATCTGGCACTAATGGCCAAGCAGATTAGATGTTTTTGTTTCAATACCCAGTATCATCACCTCTGCAACAGCCATTTCCACTTTCAAGGGTACTTTCTTTATAAGGTCCAACCATTAAGATTCACACACATTACCTGTTAGCCTGAGGCAGAAGGTATCATAGCAGAACAGCCCAGTTTGCAAGTAAAAAGGACTTGGCTCAGTCTTTAGCCTTACACATCTAAGGTCCCTGGGTGGAACAAAGCCGCAAATCCAGCTGCAGGTCAAATTTGCTTCTGTATCTTCTTTCATGTTGTTTTGTAGAGTTATGAGCATCCCCGTGCCCACACCTTGCCCCAGAGTGAGATGTAACTGCATTTTACTTGCATTACACCTGGCAGTGATCATAAAGCCTTTATACTTTAAATATAATGAAGACCGCAAGCACAGATAGCTGCATGTATGTAGAACCTTCTTGCCAGATGCAAAGCCAGTATTCTCTATTCAGAAATAGTATTGTAGCATCTTTTTAAGTCATAAGTATTACAATGGAGACAAAATAGCACAATGATTAATTTCAATTATATCATTGTACCTAGCATGCAGGTATCTTTCCAACACACTCCAGGTCATTACCACTAACTAGAGATTAGCAACCATGACACTTTATCCAAAAATTAAGCACACAAACAGCTTCTGTTTACCTGCAAAAACAAAGCCATCCGGGAAATGATAAATAATCTGAATTAAATGTTAGATCTGTAATAATGAACTGTAAATAGCAAGTTATGATACAGTTATAACCTACCACAGAGCATTCTGCCAGGAGTTGGTTTGTGAACATTTTTATCATTCTTTCAGCAGTGAAAGAAGCAGCACTGTAGAAAAAGCAGCCAAGTTATTGAATGCATACAAATTGAGATTCCTCCCTACCCCTCTCAGAGGCAACATTTCCTGCTCTCACAATTTTATCATGACTTGCACTATTTTTAGTGCTTTCTTAAAATTCTCTGCTGCTAGAATCATGCCTGATTCTTAGCATTAATTTTGAAATAAAAGGTTTTCACTACCCTGCATCATGAGAAAAGCTTAAAAGTGTGAATCCAGTGCAGACTACAGGCTAAAAAAACCTAGAAAGAATATGAGATATTCAGGGTGGGTTTTGTTTGTAAAAAACTTCATGATTTCTAAGCTGATTCCTTGAGTGGCAGGAAGTAGATAATGCATCAACTCCTCATAACTGACTGTACACTGAAATCTGTCCAGAGCAGACAGAAGGCACATCAGCAGTTTTATGTGGAAAAATACGCAATGATCCTTCTATGCAGTGGGCATTCTCAGTCTTCAGCATGCTAAACCAGCTTCTCCTGCACTTGAGAGCACTTGACTTTTTGAACTAAAAATGACTATTATTTTGTGAACAAACTATTTTTGTTTTACAACAAGATGATTTTTTTTTCTTTGAAAAAGTAACTCTTCTGCAACTATGAGCATCTTGTTTGAGAAGATAAAACTAAAGAGCTATGTTACCTTCAAGAAAGTTGTAAACAGACACTAAGGAAGAGTATAACATCAGGCTCCCTAGGGGAATGATGGCTTTACACTACTTGCATTAACACAGCTACTGGCTTTTAGTTCTACATGCAGCTGGAAATTGGAAGTTAAACTGCTTATCTGCTTTTACATTATACGATTGAGCAGGGCTTTTTTTAAATGTTACCACTAGATGGTGTAACAGCTTAAATAATTCATAAATCTACCAGCACTTCCAGTGCCTCTTCCTTCTCCACCCCAAATAAAGTGCATTCAGCAGCAGCGGAAGACAACACACAACCGGAAAATGAACTTCTCTTCTGTAATTTGTATTTGTCAAAATAGCAGTCAAAACTAGCTTTCTTATAGACATAATAATTTGCTCCCTCCTTTGGCATTTCTTTTAAACAGAAGAGAACAACAGTTGTTCATTTGAGGGAAAATGGAACTTAATGAAGTCTCTATGACTCCCTATGTCTTTCTGACTGAGACCTGCAGGAGGAGGAACCACTGCAGATCAGGGCAGACAGCATACTATTCTTGGACTTGAGAAGCACAAATTCAGTGGACTCTTCTGCTGGACAGACTAACTCAACAACCCCTAAAGCAAGTCTCTTAACCTCACTGCACCTCATTTCTCATCTGGAAGTAAAAATAATGGAGCTCTTTGTTAGTACTTGCAACCTTAGACAGATGTGAAATGACAAATATGATTAAAAATTATGCCATATTCCAGAACTGTGAAGTATTTTAGTATGTATATGAGAGGTATGTATCAGCTTTGACATTCACTTTGCCTTGGTCTACAGTACTCTATACTGATACAGTTTGATCAGTTTTTAAATGAGCTATGATGACTGTCATGAGTTTCCTACCTGCTACTGCAGGGGATCAGACACAATTACACAGGATATGCTTTTACTGTGCCCTTACCTCTTCTTCAGGGCCTACTATTTCATGTCCTGAAGCTCTGGATTTTGAAGAGAGCCTGGTGGGTCAAATGTATTACTATGCAGCTACAATGGTTAGTTACGCCTATGCTGGTGGTCAAGTATGTTTAAACAACAGTTATCACCAGTGCCAGGAACTATTTATTACAAATTAAGTTAAACTGATAAACCAAAATGCCCACAACCAGCAGAACTAGAAGCCTAAAAGTGTATGTTATTTCAAAAAGCACTTTTTAATGATCACCAGTAAACGGATTATAACCAAAGTTATGAGTAATGTGCATTTAGACCTATAAGAAAAAGGAAAGTGTTGGGTAGGTAGCATTAGAAGTCATGTAGACAAGGTAAATTTTCTATCAGCTAATAGACGTCAAACAGGCTATTCAATTAATCAGCTATGCGAGATAACACAAAGAAAGCACACACCTTCATTTCCCAGAGAAGAAACCTCCACCCAGCCATACCTATTGTCCACACAAACATTAGAAAGGGGAAAAAAAAAATAAATTCCTGAGTAACACACTTATGAAATAGACCAAGAACTGTTACAGGAACTGTAAGAAATCCTCTACAGCACATTCAACTGGAAGAACAAACACTAGGTTAGAAAACCGGTTTGAGAAAGAAAGGACACTCTGCCTAACACATTAACAACCAAGATCTGATTCTGTGGTCTAAAAAACAAGTTAACTGAGAAGACTCTTCATATTCTGGATTTTTCATGGGATTAAATCCTCCCAGGAGATGACAAGACCTCCCCTAAACTAAGCTAAAACTTTGGTGGAAGTATCATCAGGTGCTCACATGGAATAGAAGAGATTCAAGCTTGTGGCTTTCACTACAGGAAAGAACGTTTGTTGTACATACACAATACAGTTACCTGTTAAGCCTTCTACTGCTCTGGACACATTTACTCTGCTTTAAAAATAAATAAATAAATAAATAAATAAGAAAAGAAATTAAACAAAAGCATAAAAAAAAATCATAAAGTCTAACTCTCTGACAAATTGTCAAATGGAAATGGAACCAGTAACTTCAGAAAGGTACCACAGTATTTTTCAGGGACTGAACTGCCCAACATGGATAGCAAGCACGCCTTCTTTCCCTTCCTGTGCTGCACTAAACAGAAATGTGTAATAATACAGCAACAATATCAACAACAGACATGAATATAGCTGCAAAGATATAAAAAGTCCAACAATAATCCAGTAGTTTGCTTATGCATGGGGGAAAATGAATAATAATAATTCAGTTACTGTCAATTCCTTTTTCATACATAATATTAATTCATTATACAATGGACTATATGCACAGCTATATAGGTAAAAATAGCTTCACTGTATAAAGTTCAGAAATAGCCTCTTGTTACTATTCCCATAGGAAGTAGAAGAGAATCTCCGATTTATTTAAGGATGACTAGAAAACAACACAAATACTGAGAGCACATCTACACTACAAGGCCTTTACTAGCATAGCAAGTGATCTTAGCAAGCACTATTATAATATAAAGAATGGCCTGTATCACTACATCAGAATAGCTGTTGGACAGCCCCTGTACTGACAGGCAGTTTATCCTGAAATCAACTATTATTCCACCTCCTTAAATACCTTAAGGAGAGCTGATCTAGTCAGACTTCTATGCTGGCAAAATTATCTTTACACTGGAGGGTTTGCTGAGACAGGGATTTGGCCAGGCTTGGGCTAAACTTAAGGTCGCACAAATACATAGTTAATCAAGTGCCACCTTCAACATCTTCATCCCAAAATACAGCTAAGGCACCTCCCTCGCTCAGTACACTTCACTTCCTCTGAGATGGAGGATGAAGTCATTTCAGAAAGATCTGTCCTTTATAAAGATGGTAGGTTCTCTTAATATTCAAACTGGAGGAGAATCCTGTTCTATTTACTCCCTTTCCCTTTCCTAACAAAGTTCCTGCCACTTGGTTGCAAATTTGGCCTCCATCCTCTGTGTTCTAATGCCGCTGCACACTTGGCAATATATTCTTACCACAGACAGGGCCACTACGTAGAGTAGGGGACCAGTGGAAAAGAAATGAGAAACAGGGACTCCAGACCACTCTGAATCCCAGCCACAGCTAACCCCTACATCCACTGTTGGGAAGTTGTCTTTGTTGCCCTGTGAACATGACTGCTGGCTGTTGTCTTTTGAGGCCAGGATGTTAGTTTCAAGATCAGCCTCCATTTGACAGAATTTTAGCTGAATTGCCCCACCACATGCAGGATGACACTTATGGCCATTCTGGCCATCAGCAAGGTGTGGCCAAGGATCAAGGTGTGGCCCAGTCCTACAACCTAAGAGAAGCTGTATCAGAAAACATTTCATGGCCCGCAGCCCAGCTCAAGCCCCAAGAAATTATATACAGCACATTGGAACAAATAGAGACTGGAGCACCTGTGATTTTGCTGGACTGCCTCCCCATGATCCTTGCAGGACACACAGGACAGCAGGAAAAAATAACTGTCAACTTTGTTTAATCTGCTGGCTGATAAGTAGCTATCACAAAAGCAAACAAGGGAACTCCATATGAGAGATGCAATTTCCATGGAAGTCTGTGCTTTGCATAAGACTGAAAAGAATGAAGAGGGGTCGTAATAGATACTACAAGGGATTCTGAAGGAGCCAGAAAATCTGAAAGATATTGTGTATCTAGTGTTCTGATTAAATTCATAGGTCCTAGTCAGGGAACGTATTAGTGCACATTTTTGAGCAGATCCATTACACTTACAGATCCCACCCTTCTGGGTGCCTAAGAATATTCATGAGCCAAAATGCCAATCTACCTGTGGAAGTTTATGTCTCGATCCTCAGCACAATACAAATATGAACCTGTTGGAACTGGTCCAAAGAAGGGCCACGGGAATTGTCTCCTGTGAAGAAAGGCTGAGAGAGTTGGGGCTGTTCAGCCTGGAGAAGAGAGACTCTGGGGAAACCATATAGCAGCCTTTCAGTACTTAAAGGGGGCCTATAAGAAAGATGGGAACGGTCTTACCAGCAGGGCCTGTTGCAACAGGACAAGGGGTGATGGTTTTAAGCTGAAGAGGGGAGATTCAGACTACATATAAAGAAAGAAATGTTTTACGATGAGGGTGGTGAAACATTGGCCCAGGTTGCCCAGAAAGGTGGGTATATGCTCCATCTCTGGAAACATTCCAGGTCATGTCAGACACAGCTCTGAGCAACCTGCTCTTGTTGAAGCTGTCCCTACTCACTGCAGGGTGTTGGAACAGATGTCCTTTCAAGGTCCCTTCCAACCCAAAACATTCAATGATTCTATGATAAAGGCTTAGATAACTCACATGGCACCTCATACTGTAAAAGAGATTACATAATGAAGAGCCCCATGAGACATGCAAGATCAGTTCCACAAAAGGAGTTTAAAAGTGAAGTACCAAAAAAAACCCCCAAAAATGAAACATTTCTTTTCACCACAGCAAAGCCTGCTACTAATCATTAAACTGAATTTTACTTTCCAAAGTCCCAGGCTAGTATTGACATATCCTTTCCTTCTCTGAGGCAGAAACAGCCTCTCTTCTTTTTCTGTACGTTATCTCTTTTTTGATAGAGAGAATAATAGCACTGAAGAATACCAAAATATATTTACACACTGCATTTTTTCCTTAAAATATTAGCTTCCAGATTAGTATTCTGGAATATCTGTAGAATACTTAATTGAAAAATGGCATGGCCAAAATTTGTGTCAGTCATTAATTAGTATAGAGCAAGGTCTATGAACTTGTAACTGCTACCAGAAGAAGCATCAGAAGAGACAACTGAAAGGCATCCATTATCTCTCACTCATTTTTTCCTTTTTAATCCAGAAGTTTTCTATTTTCTAATAAAAAGCACCACAAAATATAAGAAAAGATGGAAAGAACTGAATGAAAGTGTAATCTGTGTGAAAAATAACTTAATTTTAGTTATTAAAAGAGATTTTATAAGCAAGTATAAGCATGAAGCTCATACAAAAGAAAGCACTTCTAGTGTCTGCATTTCATGAATTCAGTTAAATACATATGAAAGCATGAGAAATACAGAGAAAAATCAGTCTGTCTTCATCCCTCACCAGAAAAAAAGGCCTATGTGACTAACTTCTAGGTTGGTGAAACAATATGATACAGATAAATGAATATATGAAGAATCTAGTCTGCAGCTGCTGACTGGCTTCATCAGGTTGAGATCTTAACTCCTTTTATGGTGTGACTACCATCATTACAGTCATCCTTTCCACTGTTACCACAGACAGGAGAACACGGAACAAGCACATCTAGCCTTCCTTTAACCAACAGGCGAGTAGGCTTATTTCATCCAGATAAGTGCTATGCTAATAACCATGGCATTGGGGGGGGGGGGGGGGGGTTTTTTTTCCATTACAAAGAAGGCACTTGCCCAGGAAAATTTTATTCACATATTTTAAAAAAACAAAACTGGTTCCTAATAAATTTTTGATTCCAAAAAGTGGCAAAACATA